>WEKX01000688.1:137189-203947 GCA_013390025.1 Pitta sordida
ATTTTTTTTTTTTGTTTTGGTGGGGCTTTGGTTTTCTGGAGTTTTGTTTGTTTGTTTGTTTGTTTTACGAGGATGATTAATGGTTTCTGCAATGCAATCAAAGTTTGCAACTTTGTTTATGCGTGTTGCTGATGTGGTCACTAAGTTAATTTTGTACACTGGTGACTTCATTCTGGAAATAATGCATTTCTTTCCCTTCAGGGTTGGCGGTTTGATAATGTTATACAATGTATAACAAGTTACAAGGTACTGGCTGGAAGTTTTTAATGTGATCACCTTCAATAGGAAAAGGGTGACCACATATCATGGAAATGAGAACTCTATAGCTGTGAAGCTGCAAAGCAAGTTTTTTAGTGTGGAAACTTAATCCTCAGTGTACTCTTTTTGTTCTTTTTATGTGTGAGTAACTGCTGGTACTAGAGGGGTACAGGAAAGGAATCCTTAAGTTATGTTACTGCTGTAGAACTCTTGGCATGCAAAAATCAAGATCTGCTTTCAATTTTCCAAGGAACTGTGTCTCAAGTTTACTTTTGGTGTCTAACTCTCAGATCCTCTGTCCTCTTCAGGAAGTCCCAGGGATGAAGGTAGGAAAGCATTTACTTTGGAATCGACACCCTTAGGTGTTTATGAATGTGTAAACTGAGAAGTAGAAAAGACTGTGCCAAACCGGTGTGATTTCGCCCTCCTGATATTGGAGCAGGCTGTGTAATAGGCAGCAGGCAGGGAGTCCTGCAGCCACCCCAGCCCCTGTTCCCCAGCCTAAAACAGGCTGTTCTGCCAGTTGCTAATGGAAGTTTTTCTCTGGTGCCATGGGTTAAGAGTTGACCTAATAGTCATGGAATGTGTTACACCAAAAAGAATCTTTGTGGGCAGAATGCGTTAATGTTTCTGTCTTGGATTGTTCATCCTTTCTGCCATTTGCTTCTCCTTTTGTAGGGTCTATGGGGCTGCTCAAGGTATGCCATTGTGAGCTGTGTCCCAGCCCAAAACTAATCTTTCTCCTACCCTTTCCAAAGCTGATACAGTTTTAGGTGGGTATGTGTCAGAGAATATCCCCATAGCTACCTGCTGACTATGGTTGTATTTATTAGCATGAGGTGGTTGCTACTGAAACAGACAAGAAAGAAGAGCAGATGTTCCTGGTGGAGCTTTGGAAATCCTGGTTTGACTAGGAAGCCCCAATCTCCCCTCCTGTTATTATCATAAGTAAGGAGGGCTAAGGCAGAGACCTCTTCAGGAGTTTACCTAAGCAAAGCCTCCAGACTTGAGCTCAGTCTCTGAAGTGTTGTTGCTCCACAGCTCAGTGTAGACAGCAACACTGGAGCCCAGGTTCCCCTGCTGGGAGTGTCTTGGTTCCTTTCAGGTGCACCATCCTCCTCACCTGAGGTATCAGAGCTTGAAGTCCTCTCAAAGCAAGTGTTACTCTGCCTCAGGACCTGCCAGCAGGTTGAGAAGAAAAGACCTTTTAGATCACTGAGTTAATTTACCCTTCAAGGGCAGGAAATAGACCCTTTCACATATCAACTCTTTAACTACATACTGCAGCCACTGCATTAAGCCAAGATGTTAACTGGCACTCCTGGTGGGTTTTTTTTGTGTCTGTTTTTTTTTTTTTTTAATTTTAACAAGCCTAATAGCTTTTATTTAAATGGATGAGCACTTTAGCCATTGTGTATAAATTCAATAACATTTCCAAATGTTGAAATTTGTTTTTCCTGCCAAAGAAAAATAAGACCCCAGAGATTTAGATTGTATCAGCACTAGTGTAATAGGATAAGGATCTTTAGGCTTGACTCAACCTTCCATATAGGCTGACTTGAAAGCTGTAAGACTTAATTTAATTAAGCTGTCAGTGTCTTGGACCCAGAAGAATAGGTTGAGTGAAAAAAAGAATCGGGTCTCAGGTAAGGGATGTGTAATTCTGACCTGATGTAGCTATGATGCAGAGTAGAGCTGTTGGAATTAATAGTATTTTAAGAGGAGGAACCAGAAAAGGATAATGTCCCTTTCTTGCTTCAACTGTGAAGTCCATATGCAATGTAGGTATGATTCACAGCATGAAGAGGAGTGTTTGGGATCATAATGGCTACTTATGTGTATTGAGAAAAACGTTGGCTTTAATTTGATCTGTAAGCTACCAAACAGTTCCTACTACAGGATGTTAGAACTCTATAGAGACTAATGAATGAGTGAGGAATTCTGGCTTCAAATAGAATGTTTAAGACAAAATAGTAATTTTTTTTTTTTTTAAATACAGGCATACTTGCGGTGTTTTGGTTATTCATTCTTTGAATACAGTGGTATATCATGCAAAGTATCCTGCCAAAAATACCATAGTATAATTATTATGGTATATTTTTGTAATACGAATGTGATTGAGATTGCAGGGATAAGAAATCTGCTTCTGATTTGTGGAAGCATGTGACTAAAGTGTGCAGTTCTAAAAAATACAGTAAATTGTTTCCAGTAAGAAACTTCACATTTAATCCAGCTACAGTGTTGTGCTAACCTGCCCCTCTCGTTCATTTCACATATCCGTCCATTCACAGCCATGCAGGAAGGGGAGGGCAGGTTCACAGTCTAGCATTCTGTATTACTTTCATATTAAAAGCCAAAGTAGATTAAAAGTTAATTAAAATTTCAAACCTGCAATTCTGTATCCCTGTAAGAATTCACAAAGCACAGTGATTCTTTTGAAAATTTATGAACACATTAGTATCTGGAAGTTAGTTGTATACAATTTCAAAGACTTTGTAAGCCATTTAAAATTGAAAGTGTTTTAGCCATTAGCTGAAAGTGGATGTAAAAGTAGTTTGAGAGAAAATACAGGAATTGCCCAGGCAAGTAAAACAAACAAACCCCCCAAATACAAAAGCCTTTTCGAGATGTAAAAAATCACTACCATAGTGGATGTATGTCAAAACCTGCACAACATTTCTAACTTGAACTACCATTTAAAGAAAACAAGTTGGTAGTTTCATATAAATTAGGGGACTCTCTGTTTCATTTTCTTATTACTTGGAAATACTTTCAGATTCTCCATTATCCAAGCTCCTCTAATCCTTATGCCAGTGTTCTGCACTTATGAGCCATGAGACTTATGAGTCTCCTGGTGCACTTATAAGCCATGCTCTAAGGGCAACCTCCTGTGTAAAGACCCTGGTACTGCCTTTTCTCCTCTCTGTGCCTCCCAGCTCCCCATGCACAGTCCAGAGGTGGCCATCATGGCCCCGCTCTGTGGCTGGTAGTCTTTACCTGCCCTTTTAGAAATACAGTTTTTAAAGACAGCAGAAAGCACATGACTTCTCTTGCTTCAAAACTGGAGAGGAGTTGATGGGTTACACTCCACCCTTAACATATAAAGGCCCTTTGTATAAGTATTTATATCACTGTAGAGTGAGTTGGAGCTTTGCCTTTCTTTGGCAGATGTTTATATCCATGTGGATGGTTGTGAGGGACTGTGCCTGCTGCTCCTGGTAGGAGTTCTATCCCCACTTGAAGAGAACCACACTGTTGCAGGTAACAGTCCTCCTGTTTGTGAAGAAAGTCTGAAGAGATTGTCCCACATGGCTGCTGCTTAAACTACAAATACAAATAAAATACAGTTATTTCTTTCCTCAAGAAGATACTTACTATAGAAGTTTAAACTGTGTCCTGGTGTGTCATTGTGAAGAACTGAGAATATGAAGGTTGGTCTCTTCTCCCAGGTAACAAGTGGCAGGACTAGAGGAAATAGCCTTTAAGTTATGCCAGGGGGAGTTTAGATTAGATATTACAAAAAAAATTCTTCTCTTGCAAGGGTAGTCAGGCATTCGAATAGACTGCCCAGGGAACTTGTGGAATCACCATCCCTGGAAATGTTCAAAAGGCTTGCAGATGTGACACTATGGTTTACTGGTGAACTTGGCAGTGCTGGGTTAACAGTTTGACTCCATGACCTTAGAGATACTTTCCAACCTTTATGACTCTCTGTAGGATCTTATTTTATGGGGATGAGATAGCTACCTGTAGCTCTTACCTACTTTTAACTCTTCTTTTAAATGCTTTTTCCTTGTAAGTGATAAGAGGTTTCAAACTAGAGCTCTCTTGTTGTGCATGAAGATTTTTGTTCTTGCTAATCCTGAAGATTCTTATGAGTGTCTGCATTTCTTAACGAGCCCTCACTTAGTGATTCCAATTTGATGGGATGATGTTATTCTCATCTGGAGCAATCCATACTGTTCTCTTTTTTTGTCATTTTGTCATTGGTTTTGCCACTTTTGTACAGACACCTTGTTTAGTAAAGTGAGGATAAACTTCTCTGGAAATCTTCTGTAGATGTTTGAGGAAGCTTCAGCAGGGATTAAGTGATTTGTAGATCAGTTACTCATCTACCAGTAAAGATTTGTCGTAACCATTTACCCAGAGGAATTAAAGGCATTGAAGTACATCAGAGAGATAGTTTTGGTACATGTGTTTGTCTCATGAGGGTAACTTTTTGATCCAAGCAAAAGTTTAACATTAGTTGTGCTCCTCCAACATCCTGAGTGGTGAGATGTCAGTCTCAGTCAGGGAGATCTGGTAAACCTCCATAGGAAGGGCACAATCTCTTGTCTTTTTGTAACTGGTGTATGACCACTGTCCACTGCTGACTGTGACTGTGGAGCATTCAGCCTGGTCATGGCCCTGTGCTAGCTTCCCGTCTGGAAGCTTGACATTTTCTGGCCTGTAGTTTTGGAGAGTCTCAGCCTTAGTCAGCCTGGTTGGTGTGACTGTATGCGGAGCAGATGGCTGACAGTAGCAAAGTTGTGTTTGGTATGTGTTCCTGCTGTAGCAGATGGGAGCAGTGCAGGAGCCCATCTCCCTTGGCTCAGATCTTCCTCCAATCCATAATACAATAATTCCTTGTTATATCTCATAAGCAAACATAGTACTGGGATATTATTCTTTTGATTCAGTCTTACTTGCAATATGGTTAGTGAGTGAAGTTTGTAAAACTTTGAGAGATGAAGGCTGGAGAGGAAAGCACCCCTGCAATTGCTGAGTGCTACTTGTATGTGTGCTTACCTTAATCTAAGAAAGTAATTTTCTCCTCTAGCATTCATAAAGCAGTCTAGCTGTGGTGGTAATAATGAGGGAATAGAGGAGGCAGGCACTTCTCTGCAACATCACTTGAACTCGTGTGTTTGTTTTTTGGAATAAAAAAAAATCTTTGAGAGTTTTATGTGGATAAGCCACAAGGTGGGGAAATACATTTTTAGCTCTAGGGTTGTGACTGGTGTTAGTGTTTGGGTGTGGTGAGTATGGTGGGGTTCCCAGATTAGTATGTTTGTATAGCTGTGTTTTTTTGAATGTGTCAAGGGGAACCAGGGTGAAGATTGAAAACTTCTTTATAAGGAATGGGATTATAATTGAAAGCAAATAAACTCTTAATAGTCATCTTCAGGTGCAGTGAACTGTTTTCTAATTATGCTGATTGTAACTGCTGAAAATATTCATAGTAACTGGTTTTACTCACAAGAAGTATTCATCCCTCTGCGCAGCAAGTGAGAAAAGCATGTTTTCTGCAGCAGTAGGTTGCTTTGAGAAATACAGTGGGAGTTGAGCTCTGTTACCTGCATTGTAATTTCCAGGGCTTCCACAGATCAAATAGTGTAAAACACTGTGAGTATTTGGAGTGAGCACAGCCGGAGTTGTACAGAGTTTGCCCATGTATTGCGCTGGCTTTGGGTATAAGCTGACTCGTTCTGCTTCTCCTCTGCCAGTTGGAGTTATCAGAAATAAAATTGCTTCACACAACTGTGAGGCAGGAGAAAGGCATGGCAGCTGATTTCCAGGGTAATGCCCTTTGTGCAGTCTCATAGATGCCCCAATGGGCTATCCCAGTGTGTGTGGATGTTGAGCCTATTGTAGCTTTCTGGATGGCCAGGGTGCTGAGAAAAATCCATTGAGGCTATTTCTGTGGGATTTATTGACCGTTCTGTTGTAGTGCAGACTGATTCCTGCACAGACTGAGGCACTGTTTTGTAGACATTGTACCCTGAGATAAATTTATTCATTCACCCATTATGTGGCCTGTGTACTGGATCAGACATGTACAATGGACCCTAGTAGCAGCAGCTCAAGCTTTAATGAATTGGATATCTGTCTTTGGAGGTTCATGACAGCAACTTGCTCACTACCTACTCTGTTAAAAGGATTACCTAGCCATTGCACAATCACTATGGAGACCAGATGGTCTTTTTGCCTGTTTCTTTAGACAAACTGGGTTCAGTGTTTCCTTATGAATAGATATAAGTCCTTCAAAGCCCCCTTATTGCATGTACTTTCTGCTCCCAGACGAAGAATTCTGAATGTGAACTTGTTGCTTGTTTGTGATCTGCGTCTCTTGGATACAGAAAGGCAGTTTTGCTGGGTGTTCTTAATTTGTTCAACAGTTTGGATCTTAGGAAGTTTGTGTGTTGTCTTCTGTTAACCTTGAATCAATAGTCTTTTGCTCAAGTTGTCTATTGCACTTTAAAAACTGTTTACAGAAAGGAGTGCTGTTAAAGGGAATAAGCAAGTTAAACAGATGGGGGTTTTTGAATGCAAAATAAAATTTCTTTGACTCACCTGTTGTATTAAATATCTTCATGATAATGGCCATGAATTTGTGTTTATAAGGATGCTGTAAAATCTCCATCATGACATATCTCTTCTAAGTAATTTATTTATTAGCCTTTTTGTAGGCTTGCTGTTAAGACTGTTTTTAGTTCTAGTTTGCAACTGTTATCTTTGGTTTTGGTGAGGTTATCAAAATGCCTAGTTACCAGTGAATTTATTTAGAAGAGTCAAAAAGAGAAAAATCCAACATGTTAAAATCACATAGGTACTCAATTGAAAACTACGAACAGTAGCCATGGAATTTAGGCAGAAAAAAACATTTCGGTGGTAATGTATTAAGAATGGTTCCTAGCTAAAAATGTGTGTTCCAAAACTGAGTCTAAGATCTTGTACAACTTCTTTTCTTCTGAATGTTTCAATCCCTACACTGGTGGTGTGTTTTGTGAAATCCAGTTTTGGGCCTTTTGCTTTGAGTTGTGGCCTTTGTGGGGCAAATGAAGAGCTGAAACGTTTGGAGTGTTAGGAAGAACTTGAGTCTTGTTACCTTTGGGTGTGTGCAATGCTTGATGTTATCTTTTTCTTGTTTTACCAGCAGATTAACTTAAAATCAGAACAAACCTAAATAGGGAGGTTAATGAGTGGCTGTGAATTGCATGGTGGCCGTTTGCTGCAAAGGTCATAGTTGGAAACCAGGCATAGGGAAGGATAAACTGATGCTGCGGGACCTTGCTCTGATCAGCCTTATCCACACTGTAATGGATCACCACACAGTCCTTCCAACTGTAATTGGTCTTCCAGAAAGAAAACGGGAGGGGGCTTGAAGTTTGTCCTTACTTGTCAGTGAGAGGGGAGAAGGACAGAATTAGAAAACAAAACAGTGACTTTTTTGTACTAATTCAATGTCAGTTGTTAAAGTATGTTTATAAAAATGTATGCCTTAAGTCCAGGAGTCCCATTCATCAGACCTCTCCATTTGTAACTTCTGACTTTTTTTTTTTTAAAATTAATTTTATTTACACTTGGAGTAAAGTGTAAGTTCTATCTGACTGAAAATACTTTTTTGTCTTTTTGGTGTTTTCTAGGAAGGCTGCATGTAACTCCATCCTGGTTTTGGCAAGCATAGCGACTGGCCATGAAGACAATGCAGGGCCTGCTAACTGCTAACTGTGTCTAAGAGTGATCCTACAGGTTTGCTCTTTGTTTTATACTGTGATTTTAATCTAAAAGTGATAAGGGCTAGAAGTAGGGATGTTAAAACATATACAAACACTAAAAGATAAGACTGTGCTTTCACAATGGCTTATTTTGACAAAATTTTAATGAGGTGGCCATGTATTATCCTATGAGTCTGAGATTCGATGTGTAAAGCAGCATAGTGTCAGTGAAAAAAACACATTCATGTTGTTTCTGTGAGCTACAAATAGTGTAAATTCATTCTGAGTAACAAAAAGAACAGAACAATCATTTTTACTTTGGGGTGCACTTTATGTAGGCTTGAAATCCGTGGTCACCTCACTAGGGCAATGTAACTCTAGTGTGTGCTATTCACTGTGAATTCTATGAAAAGCTGAAAAGCATTTTCCTAAGTGAACTATCGAACTGTGCTATGCTGAATGAACATAATGCAGTTTTGTGCTGTATTGGAAGGTGAGGCTAATCCCTAACCAAGTTTTTTTATTATGATATTATTATTTTTTACTTATTTTTTCTCTAGAATAACTCCATTTAAACACAAAGCTGGATTTACTGAATATTTTATTGAGGCAACACTTGGTTGCACAGAAATCGGTCAAGCTGAAACTGCAGTGGGCTTTTCTCCCGGCAGAAGGGATTTCTCTGAAAGTATAGTTCACTTTACATCTAAGTTATGATTATCTTGCTCTCTCCCTTTCTTTATGCCATTGTTCTTGGGAGCCAGAGATTTTGTAAGTTATAAGGATGTTGCCAAGTGTATGGGTGGAGAAAGGTGTTGACGTGATTTCAATGGAGCTAGATTCCAGCTTTATAACAGCAGAGTAATGAACCACACAGAGAATAGGCTTTCCTAGTCTGCCCTTAAAATAAGTTCAGTTATGAATTTAACATTTTACATAGCTATTTAGTGGCTTTTTTTGAAACAATTGTTTCATATCACTTTTTAAACAGGCATTTTCCTGTGTAGAGGGTAAAAATGGTCTGTTATTTTTTGCTCTGTCTTCTAGCCATTGTTTCTAATGAAAGTCTTCTTAATTTAATGGAAAATGGGGAATTCAGAAAGCCAATACAGCCTTCAGGGATCAAAAAATCATGCTGCTGCTACAGCTGGTGGCAAGCAGAAGCCTTGCTCTCTGAAAATTCGCAGCATTCATTCTAAAGATGAAAAGTGTTGCTCTGTGCATGGATGGGCACATACCAGCAGTGGCTCAAACTACAAATCAAGGTCCCTTGCCAGAAGCTGCCTTTCACACTTCAAGAGTAGTCAGCCTTATTCTTCTAGACTTGGTGACACTGTGATGAAGGTCTCCAAAAGCAATGCCCATGTTAAACACAGAACAAATGCCTCAGGGGACTACTGCCAAGGAAATAATGCAATTTTTTTACCAGAGAATGGTTTCCACTATATTGGCCTTCAAGCTGGAAGTAATCATGCAGCCGCTTATGAATGCAATGGCCACATTTTAAATTACTATGGAAAGAATGAGAATCTTGCATCAACATCCCCATCAGAGGACAGGAGGAGTCCAAAAGTTCTCATTAAAACACTGGGGAAGCTGGATGGTTGCTTGAGGGTTGAGTTCCACAACAGCAACAACAGCAAGTTACCAACCGAGGAGTCCAGTGGGCCAGTGCAGTTGCTGAGGTATTCACCTGCTTTGGAATCTAAGCCAAATAACCTGCTTGATGTCAGAAGGAACTCTAGTGCAGATTGTTCTTCAAGCCATCGTCTGTCACCTACTGATTCAAGGCTTCGATCTAGTAAAGGAAGCTCCCTCAGCTCTGAGTCTTCATGGTATGACTCTCTCTGGGGAAATGCTGGGGATATCCATGATCTGGATGGTTCGTATTTGACCAGGAGCACTCCAGATACAAGTATTCATGCCAGTTACCCAGCAAGTGACAACAAGAAGTCCTTCAACCAAAGTTCATCCCTTTCCTCGCTCCGAGATCTCTATAAGGATACAAATTTGGAAAGCACTCCTCCACCTGGGATCAGGCTCTCTGATGAGTATATTGACACTCCTGGTAGCCTTAGCAACCGTGTTTCATTTGCTTCAGACATTGATGTTCCCTCCAGGGTAGAGCAGGGAAGTCCTGCACATTACACTTCCTACACACTCCCGTGCAGAAAGTCTAAGCCTTTTAGTGAGGATGCATCCAAGAAGGATACATTAAAAAACCGAATGCGACGCATCAGTGACTGGACAGGAAGTCTCTCAAGGAAGAAAAGGAAGCTGCAGGTATGTACAAACCCCAGCCTAAATGTCTGAAAGTTGGTTTGCAGATTCCTCTTAGCATAGTGATTGTCATATTTTCTTGCAGTTTAACTACTTGCTTACCTCATTTAGTAATTTGGGGAATTCTGAGAAGTGCTGCATCCCTGGTGATTTCTGAAATGTCAACAGCAGAAAAAGATATGTGTTTGTGTGTGCAAAATTTCCCTTTATGTTTTGTCACCTTCTAAGTTAACTGCAATATTTGCAGCCTAATGTCCCAGTGAATTTGCTTTTGAAATTGTTTCATTACTTAAAAACTGACTTGGGAGTTTTTAAGCCTTCGTTTTGTTTCAACTATGAAAATAGAATCTATGTATATATATTCTGTGAATCAACATACATTAGCTCGAGTGTGGAAGAAGCAGTAGAAGGAGGACATTGTAACTCTCTTTGCAGATATTTCCCTGTCTGTGTTATTTGTTTCATTGTTGGTCCATCTCCAGCAACGCAAACAACTGTATTGACCAGAGCTGTTGGTTCGTCCTCCACCTCTTCTGTAGACATTACATGGGGCAACCTCCTCCTTCCTGCATGTCACCTTAGTGCACTTGATGGAAAAGCTTGATTTACCATCTGGCTCACAGGGACATGGTAGAGTGAAGAAGGAGATGGGAGGAGAGCAAGAAGGAGGGAAAGGATATTTCCTTAGAAGAATTTAAGAATAATTCCATGAATAGACATTAGGATGCCTCTGGTCAGGAAGTCTTTAGCTACAGACCACAGAACTGGGCCTTTTAAATGCCAACTATGCCTGGACTCTGCACATGAATTTGCAAGCTGAGATGGAGGGCAGAGACAGTTTTGGGGTTTGGTTTGAATTTCTTTTAATTTTTCTTTTTAATCTTCCCTATTGTTTCTCATACAGAAACAGTGACTGTACTTTCCTAAATGAAAGATGTTCCCTTTCAACAGCATTGAGGTTCTGGCCACTTCAGTAGTTAGCAGAGAGTGAAGGGAACACCCACTTCTGCAACTTAGGCAGCAACTAAGCAGTAGATCATAATGCGTGCTTTATGTGGCACATAGGGCAAATGGTCTCTCCTGCGTTGGAAATTCAGACATATATTATGCTTAAAAGACATCTGTCATTGCAGTGTAAAACTGACAGACTCCTAGGCTCAGAAATAAGGTCAGTGTAAGGTTTGCCAGTGTGAATTCTAGGTAGCAGCTACAGAACAAAGAAATGAAAATGAAAGCTGTTTATTTGAATCACTTCTTTTGAGTTGCTACTGATGTGTTTTATCAGATGCTGTCTTTTCACCTTCTTACTCAGCTGTGAAAGAGAAGGCAGAAAAGACTGGAATCACTGAAGAGCCTCAGCACTGTGTTCCAGGATTCTTCACTGGTTTCAACATCTGTAGCTGTTCTAGATTTTGCTGCCAGGCTTTACATTTGATTTCTGCATCCCAAACCTTTGCCATGTATTACTTAGTTATGACATTTTCAGAATGGTATGTGTGGTCTGCGATTCATAGCTGTTTTGAATTCACTGTATCGTGAACTGACTTCAGAAGCAGCAAGGAAATTTGGCTGGCAAGATTGCATCAAGCTTGAATCAGATTCTAGTAGAAGGAAAACAGCCCTAGCTCCAAAAATGGTGGTTTCTTAGAAAAAGGAAACGGAAATGGTTAGTCATTGATTTTATCATACAAGCATCCAGTGACAGGAAGGATAAGAGGGATGCAGTGAATGCTTCATAGTTTTTTTAGTTCCTTGTGAGGCTTGGTCAGTTTCTTTCCATCTTTCATGCTTTGAGTAACCTGCTGTCTCTTCTGGGGGTTGCCATATTGTAGTTTGGTAATGATTATACTCTCATTGGGTACTTAGGCTTAAAAATGAAGAAATTTCATACATAGTTATGATCTGTCAGATGGTTAGTCCCTGTTTGCAGTACTGTTCATCTTGGCAATTGTAGCCTCTGTGCTTTGCTTTGAACAATGTGTCCTTTCCTCAGTACATTACTAATAACTGATTGTGAGTCACTTGAGCTGAACGTAAATGGAAGTGGGAATACTTCCCTATAAGTGGGCCTAACTGCAGATACTGGCTGAGTGAATAAGTCTGTCCAGCTGCTCCGGTGGTAACAAGTCAGCCAAGCCCCCTCATTCATGAGGATGCAGGATCAGGAGGCTTGGGATATTGAGGCCAGACCCTTGACTCTAGAAAGGCAGTGGAGTTTAATTGCATCCTAAACACGGGTAGGATCTTCCCCATCTTGAAGGCTCCTTCCAAACTTCCTTACTCTGATGCTTGCTAACTGGCAGAGTAAATGCAGTCCTAGCCAGTTTGTTCTGATGTCAGTATTGCCTGCTACATTAGTTATTCTTCTCTATTAATTAATCTGTTACAATTTATTTAAAGAGAGAAATGGTATCTATCTTTTCTTAGTCTGCATTTGCAGGGCTGTGCAGACTCTCCTTGATTTCCTGTGTTAAGACAGGGAGTCTTTTTCCTTTTCATTTTGCCACCCTTCCTCTACACCTGTTGTAAATCATGCATAAACAGATTTGCATATGGGATATTCCAGAGGAGTCATTGGCTGTGCCCTGTCCACTTACTTGCATGTTTCCTTATTTCTGACTTGACCAAATATATCCTAGAATTGACTTTGCTTTTGTAATAATGGTCTTGCCTCAAGACTTGCAGCCGTTCTGTTCCATGGCTCAGCTTTTATTGCACAAGGGTGTCCTAGAGTATTCCCTCAATGCATCACTGGTACTCTACTGCAGAGTATGTCCTCATTTAGGTTAATCCATGCTGAAGTGGCTTTGGGGTGATGTGTATAAACACTACGCTATGTTTGAGCTGCAAGATGTATGTGCTGCATTTGAGACCTGTGAACAGAATTTAGGCAGACTTGCTGCACATGAAGATATTGCTAAAGATGATGGTGTAAAGTCAGTATGCAACATGGAGAAAATTAACAAATGCTTTGTAAAACGAAAATCCAGCCACCAGAAACAGCTACTGAAGAAAAGTTCTCCAGTGAAGTAGAATAGGCTCTTTCTAGGAAACATATCTGAAATTTTATGACGTCATAAGTGTACTGGGCCAATCTGAGCCTCATGGTAACCCTGACAGTGCTGTGCTTTGTATTGGTAACTAGTGATGTTGATTACACATGAGTGTTTTGACTACAGCTGGGCATACATTTGGACTGTAATGTTCCTTCCCCCAATTGAGGGCAAGATTCTGTGAGGGGACATGAGCAGACCAGCTGACCCAGACTGACCAAGGGATATTCCATAACATATAAATGTCAACTTAGATATAAAAACTAAGGAAGGGAGCAGGAAGGGGGGGCATTAATTGTTTTCAATGCCTCCCTTCTGAGGAATCGTCACGTGTGTAGGAGCCCTGCTTCTCAGGATGTGGCTAGACATTGCTAACGATGGGAAGTAGAGAGTAGTTTTTGCTTTACTTCTGCTCACACTTTGCTTTGCTTATATGTAGTAAACTGCCATATCCCAACCCACAAAAGGTATATCATCTTATTATTCAGAATTGAGCAACCATGCGGACCCTTGGCATCTAGCCAAGGTAAACCTGTTACAATAAGCCAGAACCCTGAAGTGGGATGTAAAGAAAATTTAAAAGAAAAGTACATTGAGTCAACCTCTTCATTTGACTTGAAAACTGGTATTAGAGTCTCCTTTTAGCTCGGATGTTAGTGTAGCAGGCAGCATTGTTTCCTGTGCTTTTCTTTACTGGTAATTATTACATGCGTCACTTTATCTAATTGGTATCTTAGCCACTTTATCTTTTGCATTATCTAAAACTATTCTAGAGTATATCTCAAACATCAAGTAACTACAGCTGAGCAGAAACAGGGGTAGTTTTCTATCATTACTAGATGCAAGAGAGGAAAAATGATCAGAAAGTCGCCTAACAGGCCAGAAGTAGCAATTTGGGTCAAACCTTTTCAGTGGTGACAGATACTGCTACAGTGACAGTCTGCCCAAGGACCAACAGAGACTGCCTGACTACCAATTTGGTTGTTTTAGAATACAAAAATAAAAGAGATGTTATCATGAAGCCTATATATTCATTTCCTTTGTCCATTTACTCTACTCTAGTACTTCCTCATTTCTACCCTGTCTTTCTGTATGGATAGTGACTATTCATGGATAGGTTGTATCTCACCTTTTTCGTTAATGTTTGTTGTACTAGCACTGAGTCTTCACAGGAGACACCTTCTTATGTATGTGTCTTGCGTTCTTTCTCATACTAGTGCTTTGGGACAGAAAGGAACAAGCTGTATGCTAATGTTTTCTAGGGACACTACCAATTCTTGGAGAATAGTCAAACAATTAAAATGCAGGATTTTGGCACACAAGTACAGTGACAGTAATTAAAACAAGGGTGGAGAAAGCTTTCAAAAGCTTTCCACAGAACTGCAGATGGCCAGAGCAGTTGTATAATCCATCTTCTACAGTGGCTTTGTGATATTAACGCATCACATGCAGGATTATTTCGGAGTTTGCCACCCCCTGTGTTGATTCCCCTCCCTTTACCATATAAAAAACCAGCTAAACCATGGATGCTTAGGGAGTTACTCTTGAAGAACATTGATTAACATTCTGCAATAAGATTTGAGGAAGGTGCTGCATTACCAGGAGAACTGGATCCTCATCATCAGACAGTGATCTGAAAAGCTGGACTTGAAGTTCAATGTATTATAAGGGAATATGGTTTTCAGTTCGAATTGGCTTTTGTGAGGCTATGGCCATCAGTGTCCCGCTTCTTGAGAAGTAGTTTGTCTGGCATGGCTTGAGGGGGCGTGCAATCCCACAGTTGCTCTTGGCTGTGCACTGAAGGTCCTGATGCTATCAAAACATGGCACAGCTTTTCCGCTTCAGTTTTGAAAAGCATCAAGTAAGAAGTAACGGAACAAAAAAATAGTTGCTTTCAAAGCTGCTGGTGAGAACAGCTCTCAGGAGATGGATGTTTATTTACTTGGCTCATGTGCAGTATTCTATGAGCAAAATAAATGCTTTCAGGAAATCAGTCTAAACTTGAAAGTATAATAGCTTTATTATTACTGAGGTTAATAGCTTCAGTTCTTGAATTGTTTATAACCCTCTTCCCTCACACTTTTACTGCAAAAGACAACATGTTTTTTGTGTTTTATGTTCTTAAATCTTGCTTGCTTTTAAAAAACAGTGGCAACACTTGAATTTGGAAGAAAATAAATGGCTTCTTAGGATGGATGGTCTGGTTCTTGACAGTGAAGTTAGTCCGAGTAGCTCTGTCTTAGGTAGTAGGAAAATCCCTGTCCGTCACTGGATCCTGGGAGAGTTGGGAGTAGTCAGCCCATTACTGGGAAAGGCTTAAGAATTAAAAGGTCCAATCTGCCAACAATGTCCCATGTTGACAAGCAGTGACAAGAAATGGGCAAAGTTAGCGTCATACTATCAGACTTCAGTATTTCAAACAAACTTGGCAAGTCCCCTTAATCCAAGGGAAAAAGTTGCACAGTGCCATTAGGAGAAAGGCCTGTCGAGGCTTAATGAGATAATCAAGCTCTCGGGGATTTGCAGCAAGGAAGAAAACACACACCTCTGCAGTCTGGAGACTGGATTCATGCCAGTCAGCAAGTGTGTCTTTCTATTTTTAAATCACATATTCTATTAGATTAGATTTTAGTCAATTGATCAATACTAACATGCTTAATATATTCTCTGCTTTTGACCTTTCTTTTTTTGTTGGCTAAGCACAGCGTATAGGACAAATAGAAAGTGAAGTAAATCTACCTTGCTGTGTTGAAGCTAAATCTAGCCACCTTGCACAAATGGGATAGCGCCAAAATATTGAAAACCCTATAATAATAAAAAACTTGTTGTGACACTCTTCCTTCTTGTACTCAAACACACATGTAAGTGGTGATGCCTGGATTTCAGGAGGAGGATGTAGTTGTCTTCTAGAGCACCACAGTTTTCAGCCAGTAAAAACTGCAGCAGAAATTTGAGAGTACTGATGGGTGTCAGAATTACCGAGGTTCTCAGACTTAGTGGTTAAGGTTTAATGGGGTTCTGAAAAAACTGAGAGTGGTGGCACTGATGGTATCAGTGCCTACTGAGGCAAAGCCTATGATGTCATGGTGAAAAGAGGTGGCCCTTGATGAAAGAACTGGAAGTGCTAAATGAGATGTGTCTTGATTGTAGCACTGGCGACTGATCACTGAAAAATTCCTTTTATACACAGGAGCCAAAGTGTAAAGATGGGAATGAGTTCTTAGACAGCAGAATGGACAGCTTCTCTACAGACACTCTGGGACCCTCACAGCTCTCCACCTTGCTGTGGTCACCTGGATCAAGCCATGTCCTATCCCAGAGAAGCGAGTCCACCAATGCGGTCAGCAGTGATGCCTTGAGGCAGAACATTTATGAAAACTTCATGCGGGAGCTGGAGATGAGCAGGATGAACTTGGAGAATACCGAGACCTCATCAGAAACGGAAGACTCGAGTGCCGAGTCCCTTAGCTCCTTGGAACAACTGGATTTGTTGTATGAGAAAGAGCAAGGAGTGGTGCGCAAGGCAGGGTGGCTGTTCTTCAAACCCTTGGTGACCCTGCAGAAGGAGAAGAAGCTGGAGCTGGTCACACGGCGAAAGTGGAAGCAGTACTGGGTCACACTCAAAGGTAAACTACAGTGCTGATCCTTTGGCTTGACAGCAGCAGTTCTTTCCATCATGTCTTGGAAGCCTTTCATGCATGCTGGCTTCTGTTAGTTTAGGGGGATCAGAAAATCATACCTACCTTTACAAGGCCTATCTACCACTTCAAGTGGAGCATGTGCCTAACCAGCCCACTGAACTGAGGTGGTGCTCAATGTCTTCGGTATTGCATGCGCAGCCTTGCATTTCATACTGCAAGGGGAATTGTTTTGTCTGACTTCTGGTTTGTGTATTCACACAGAACTGGGGATTTAGAAGATGCTTTTGGTTTTTTGGAGGTCAAAGATAAAATTGAACCACAGCTAAGGAAAATATTGTAGTTACACCTCTGTCTTGGAGGGGAGTAAGAATTTAAGGATCAGGAGAAGTCCCTGGTGTCCAATTCCCTGTCACAGACATACAATTCCTTAGGGTCTTCCTATGAAGTTCACTTAAAGATGGGGTAGGTTAATGTAAAAGTGTTTAGTTCATTTCTAGTTCTTTAAGTGGCAATATAATGAAGAGATGAACCCCACATGCCAGAGTGTTCACAAAGAAAAAAGTGTGTGGTTCAGGGCAGCGGAGACTGAAGCAGCAGTAGAGGGGAAGCCCTGTGGTACCCAAGGCATAGCTGCTATGGACCATTCCTAGGCCTTACTGGTCTCCCTCCTTTCCCTGGATGGTTTTTGACCTTGCCGGCTCCCTGTGATACCAAGCCATTCTGGCTTTTGGCATACCCAGCTTTCCATCTCTCGCAGCTAATCCCATTGTGAAACAGCCTCATGGGAAGGGAATTCACTAAAAGGGGGCATCTGCAGGTGTGATTATCATGCTCAGCACTGCTCTCTCCACATACACACATACATTGATGGCTCAGAGGGTGCTGCAAAAAGTGTATGGGTGTCAGGAAGGGTGAGAAGGAAATTAGCATCTATTGTGGAGAGGCAGTGGAATTTAATGGATGAGTTCATATGCATTTTTTTTTTAATTGCATTCAAAGTATTTGTCTTTCAGTAAATATAGTACTAAGTTAATGACTACAGAAATGATCAAACTTAATAATTTTCTAGTGTGCATGGGACTAGAGGAGAGAAAATAACAACTTTCCCACAGGTTGCCCTTTTCAAAATTCTGCATGAGTGCAGACCTGAAGAAAAATGAACAGCGAACAGCAAACAGCAAGCACTGGTAATGTTGTCGTTGATAGTACTGATTTAGAAGAAACAAACTCACTAGAATGAGGCAATTCTGCCTAATAATTCAGAGATGTGTTATCAAGGGATCAAAATGTAGGCAGTCTTAACAGTTTAAATCACTTTCTGTGATCATCAGATAGCATGATTCATGCTTACAAGTAGTGTATATAAAGGGAAAAACAGTATCTGAATTCTACCCTCTTATTGTGTGTGTTTGTGTTGCAGATTATGAATGTGAGTCTGATCTGCCTCTTCTAAAATTCAGTTAGTTTCTAAAGAATCCTATCAAAACTCTAAACTGAAGTACATTATATGCTAGTAGTTCATGTAGTAGTTCATGAGACTCTGGCAAGAAATTTAGATGCTTCATGATTGGTTTTTTTGCTATAAAATTGGTTTATTGGTGACGTTGAACAAATTGCATCCCTTCTTGCTACCTGAATTTCTGCTGCTACATAAAAGGAGTAATAAAATTATTTTTAAAAAGCTTTATTAACTTCTAACATTGTAAGTGTTAGATACAATGCTTTTTACTTCAATGGCTGATATGACTGCATTCATGGTGCAGAGTCTTTTCCGCTTTGTTAGCTGTTTTAAATATGCATTCCTCATTTCCTTGCTTTCTTACCTTTATTGTCCCATGAAGATGTCTGATGCCAAAATAAACTTGCCTGTCTGGTTATCAAGGCGTAGTCCTGTTTTTGTAATGTACTATATCAAGATCAAGGCACTTGCTTTGGTGCTCCTTGTGCAGGGTTTTGAATAAATCCGTATTTAATTTGTTCTTGAAGCTTAAATAGCCAAGATATTTTAAAGTGTGACTTAAAATAGCCACATATGCAAATGGAGAACAGCATGTTTCTTTGCACTCTGTTGAGATGTGTTTAATTATAAATATGCAGAAGGCTTATAACCATCTGGTTACCCGCTAGACTTCAAAGTAGACATGTCCTGGAGACCTCTGCTCTACTTTGAGAGCCACCAAGACCTGAGCTCGAATAGGAACCCTGCACCAAGAGGAACTCTCTTTACAATCTGTCCGGATTTTAATGAGGGAAATTACTTTCCCTTTGCCGTTTTCCTTCCATTCAAGTTTTGTTTAAAATGCTTGGACAATCATCAGTCCCAGTGGGTCTTATAGAGCTTATGAAGCTAGCTGCTTCCAGGGATCCCTTCACTTGACCCGAAGATATGCCTGGGGTGCCATACACCTGAGCATACATGCATATCCTTCAAAATTTTTTATTTGTGTATGTATAAACTCTCAGGAAAAAATCTTCAGTTATATCAAAAAGGGGAAATACAGAAGTTTGAAATAGAACAGATTCCTAAAATGCAGAAGTGGAAGTGGTTGTACATTCCTGCTGCTGCTGAATGCAAGAGGAGACTTGGTTTTGTTGGCTTAGTTTGCCCTTTTATGTTCAAATGATTACAAAAGTGCCAGGCTTGAAATTGTAGCAAATAATGTCTTTCTTTTTGGACTGCAGAAATCTCTAAATGTTTCACAGTCATAAAGAAGAGGGCTGCCAAGGGGAAAGGGTAGGACTAACTCTATAGAATTTACTCCTGCCCAAAATATTCTGCCAGACTCTTTGGACGGTAATAGGAAAAGGTGCACTTATGTAGTATAGAGGTATTTCTATTTATTGGATTCTTTCCTTTGAAAACTTTTCAGTCAACATGACAGCAGAACAAGAGGACATAGCCTCAAACTATGCCAGGGGAGGTTTAGACTGGATGTTAGGAAGAGGTTTTTCACAGAGAGAGTGATCTCTCAGTGGAATGGTCTGCCTAGGGAGGCGGTGGAGTCGCCATCCCTGGAGGTGTTTAAGAGAAGACTTGATGAGAAGCTCAGTGACATGGTCTAGATGTTGGGAGGCTTGGTTGGATGGAGAGTCGTGCCCATGGTTCCATGCTTGTGGGCCTGATCCCTGGGTGGGCATTCACTTGGCAGTTGGACTAGATGATCCTGTGGGTCCCTTCCAACTCAAAACAACCTGTGAACCTGTGACTTACTAGTAACCTCTGATACATGTTTCCCTTTTTCTTGTAATTGTTGAACATTCATTGGCACTGGAGAATGTGGTGAAATCTCTCTGATGGATCTCACTTTTCACAGGTTTCACAGGTTATTCTGAGTTGGAAGGGACCCATAGGATCATCTAGTCCAACTCCCAAGTGAATGCCCTCCCAGGGATCAAACCCACAAGCATGGAGCCATGNGAAGAACCTGGCACTTAGTCTTGTTAAATCTCATATTATTGGAATCTGCTCATTTCTGTAGCCTATCAAGGTCCCTCTGAAGGGCCCTTCTACCCTCTGGCAGTTCAACATTTGCCCCCGACTTGGTATGATCTGCAAACTTGCTAATGGTGGACTCAATTCCCTCATGCATCATCAATAAAGATATTGAACAGTGCTGGGCCAAGCACTGACCCCTGTGGGACTCCACTAGTGACTGGGTGCCAGCTGGATGTGGCACCGTTCACCAATACTCTCTGAGCTCATCCATCCAACCAATTCCTAATCCAACATAAAATGCTCCTATCCAGTCCATTGTCCAAGAGTTTCTCCTGAAGCTTACCATGGGAAACCATGTCAAAGGTTTTGCTAAGATCCAAGTACACCACATCCATGGCCTTTTGTTCGTCAACCAGGCGAGTCATCAGATCATAAAAGGAGATCAGGTGGGTCGGGCAAGACCTACCTCTCCTAAATCTGTGCTGACTAGGTCCAATGTCGTGGTTATTTTACAGGTGCTGGGTAATAGCACACAGGGTTATCTGTTCCATGACTTTGCCTGGGACTGAGGTCAGGCTGACAGGTCTATAATTACTCGGATCATCTTTCCCGCCCTTCCTGTGGATGGGTGTCACATTAGCCAATTTCCAGTCTTGTGGTACGTCACCAGTAAGCCAGGACTGTTGGTAAATTATGGAGAGTGGCTTAGCAAGTTGATCTGCTAGTTCTTTCATCACCCTCGAATGGATCCCATCTGGTCTCATGGACTTGTGACGATCCAAGCTGCTCAGCAAGTCTCTAAGTACCTCCTTTTTCATATACTTTGGATTTGAACATTATGAAGACCAGTGTATTCCACCTCATAACTTCTCACAGCAAGTGTGTCCCATAGACTCTAGTAGGCCCAACTTTGCCCTTTATTAGACAGAAGAAACAAAAAGCCTTTTGATTTTGGTTCTGATTTCTGATTTGACCTTAGAGGAAGCTCCCCTTGAATTTACATTACTTTGGATGTTGTGTATGGGATTTTTAATGCTGTATTAAATGTAAATGTTAAAAAAGTTACTAAAATAAAGGTCGAACTCTGCTTTTACCCAACTAGTTTAAAAGCACCTACAGGAAACATTTCTGTTCTTCAGATTTAACTATGTTTCCTCAATACACATTTCCTAGGTGTATTTGCATGTGCATAAACACATGCAGTGTGTAACACGGAGAAAAAACCAACAGCCTGAAAATCAGCAAGACAACCCAAAATCTCAGTTTTGACGCTGGCTTGAGTTTGGTGCCTCTTTGATTTGGAGAGAAAACAACAAAAAATGGGTTTGGAGAGATGAAAATGCTGTAGCCCTGGCAAACTTGGTCCTTGTATTGGCTGGATTTGCTGAATATGTATAGGGCTTGGCAGCAGTAATATATTCATGGATTACTAGTGATCATTTAGTCTGCCTTGATATGTAATTCAGCCATAGGTCTTCTCTAAATTCGTTCCTGAGTTTGAGCATATCTTTCAGAAAAAGCTTGCTTTGATGGAGAATCTACCATCAGCCTCAGATTTTTCGAACTGCTTAGGTTAACCTCAGTTTTCAAAATGTGTTTTTAATATCTTGTCTTGCTTCTTCCAGGTTAAACATTCAGATATAGGATAGTATAATATTATTTTAGCTTCTAAATTTAAAAAAGCACCAAGCCCTCTGTTGTTAAACTGCTATTTCTCAAGGGTGAAGTGAGTTTGACTTATTTTCTCTGGATGTGCACAAAAATCAGTTTACTTGTAGAAATTCTTGAGAAATCTAGTTTATAACTAGGTCATTTTCCATAGAATCATAGAATAGGTTGGTTTGGAAGGGATTTTGAAGATCATTTAATTCCAAACCCCTTGCCATGGGCATGAACACTTTCCACTAGAGTAGGTTGCTCAAAGCCCCATCCAGCCTGGCTTTGAACACTTCCACAGATGTAGCGTTCACAGCTTCTCTGGGTAACCTGTTTCAGTGCCTCACCAACCAACAAATAATATCATAATAATGCCTAATATCAAAACTAAACCTACCCTCCTTTAGTGTAAAGCCATTACCCAAAAGACATAGATGCATTGGTCAGGAATTGCAGCCAGACCTCATGCATGGCAGGCAACAAGTCTACCATGGAACCATTGATGCTGGAGTATTGTATTTTTATTTTAGTAGTAATAATAGTAGTTGTGTTTTATAATAATAATATATTAATTGTAATTGTATTTTAGAACTGGAGTTCAGTCTTTAACTCATTAAAATGCAAATTGATGCATCTCAGAGGACAGTGGATTGTAACATGACGCAGGAAGGAAAGCCTGGTGGGAATAGAGGGGACAGGCCTTCCTTGAGCCAGCTTCATTGCTAAAGGCAGCATGGCACTGTAGTCACACTGCTGTGGGCTGGGATCAAGCCTCTTCTACTGGAATAAAGTCTCCTCTGTCCTCCAGAAATAATTCCACTTGTTATCTTGGGACTGGCATCATCAAGAATGACGTTTGTTTTCTGGATGCAAGTTTCATACCTTAGATATTACAGTATTCACAAGACTGAACATGCTCACACTCAGCCCCTTTAAACTATTAAAAAGACATCCCAACCTGTTTTAAATTATTCAGAATTGTCTGCAATTTGCAAATAGATTCAAGACAATCTGGTTTAAATTTGAGACGTTTATTCACTAAGCATGTTGTATGAAGACAAAAGATTCAGCAAATTTTTTCAACAAATACAAAGATTTCTTAAGTGGCTATTATGAGAGAGTTGGTTCAATTTAATGAAGAAACACAAAAGCCGATTTAACTAAGCAGGAGTTAATCTCTTCTACATGCCTTAACATTGTATTAGGCTGGGTTTATTGAGAGAACCACAGAATATTTAGCAGTAAAAGGGACCAACTCCTCTGCCATGGGCAGGTACATCTTTCACTAGACCAGATTACTCAAACCTCATCCTGTCTGGCCTTGAATGCTTCCATATTGAGTATTACCCAGATTTACTTTTCAAGTCCATTGACATTTGTTGTGTCTCTATTAGATGTGTGTTTCAAGGTTGCATTGGCAAATTCATAATTAATTTTGCCTATATTTCTCTTTAAAAAATCTTTAATTTTTACCTGCTTCAGAAGAGGAACAGAACTGATGTTCTTGTCTCTAAAGGATCTCTTAATTCACAATTGCATTAATATAATAGAATTCAAATGGGAGATCCACAACTTACTTTCTCCTTATGTTTTCTTGTCCCTCTGAACTACACAGGTTGTACTCTACTGTTTTATGAAACCTACGGAAGGAACTCGATGGACCAGAGCAGTTTGCCTCGGTACGCCCTGTTTGCAGAAGACAGTGTAGTTCAGTCTGTTCCAGAACATCCCAAGAAAGAAAATGTGTTCTGTCTCAGCAATTCTTTTGGAGATGTCTACTTATTTCAGGTAACAGGATACATGCATAACTTTGTTGCTATTTTAGGATGTGTTTTTTATTATGTGTATATGATTGTCTATACACACACACACACATCATGCTTCTGCTTTGGAATTAAAAATAATAGCATAATTGCACTATACTGTTATAATATTAAGTGTATATTTTGACTTCAGCTAGGTGATGTTACACCAATTGTCTCAGTCAATTATGATACAGAAACAAAAGGAACCACGATAACAAATCTGCAAGATACTTTTGGTACCTAGCTGATCACAAGATTTTAGAGAATCAACATTATTATCAAGTTTTTTCACATTTGGTAGAATTGCACCCTGACGGCATTGTGTGCTCAACTCTGAATCTGCTGGCCACAGAGAGAGTTTACTTCAGCCAGATACTCAAGAAAGAAGGCTAGAAATAATTGAAATATCTTGGCTGCTTAAGTGCGCCACTGGAAATGTTAATAAGGAGCAGTATTATGTGGAACTGCCTGCACAGAAAATGTTGATTCATAGGCACACTTGTGCATATCTCCAGAGACACTTTGTGTAGATTGCATTCTCTTTACCTCGATGTCCTTTCTCCACTAACTTGACCTTTTTAAAGTAAGCAAACATCTTTCTTCAGACTTACATATAAAATCTTCTCTGTTGTTGTGTTATCTGCAGAAATGGAGGTTTATCTTTGAAATCTGGTAGGTTTTACTTTAATTATTTGGAGGAATGAAAATGCAAGTCACATCTTTCCCACACCTTGTGTGACCCTGTGGCACTTCTGGGGCATGGAGACCTTGTGAGTCTAAGAAGCAAAAGCTGAAATTTGGAGGCAAGTCATGACAGAGTGCAGGAGAGGCTCACGCTTCCTTTATTCACACAGTTCAAAAGATAATCATACTTCACACAGATGATATAAAGTGCCTAAAATGATAGTGAACCCATCAAGCACTTCATGTCCTAGAGGTGTTGATATTTTTTTCCTCTTATCTGCTCATAATATCTCACCATTCATTGGTTTCACAGGCAACAAGCCAGACAGACCTGGAAAACTGGGTTACTGCCATACATTCAGCCTGTGCTTCCCTCTTTGCAAAGAAGCTTGGGAAAGAGGACACTGTTAGGCTGCTGAAGAATCAAACCAAGAGTCTCTTCCAGAAGATTGACATGGATGGCAAAATGAAAAAGATGGCAGAGTTGCAGCTCTCAATTGTTAGCGATCCAAAAAACAGAAAGGCCATAGAAAATCAGGTACTGGAAACAATACTTTTACAGGAGCGTATTTATTATTACTTCTTGCTTTGGGCTATGTTTGTGCTTTCCAGGCCTGAGTGTAATTGTCTTGGGGATAACCGGCACAGTAGTTGTAATTATTGCCAGGTTTCTACAGCAATCCAGAGCAGTGCAGGATGTAGACTCTTCAAAGCTGAGCATCAGGCTGATCTGTTTTATGAACATGAAGCTATTTATTTTTTCTTCAATGAAAATGTAATTAATTTTCACTCTTTTATGATATATTTAACTGTTAATAGTATCTAGCTGTTACATTGCATATCACAGAACATCCACTATATTCTGTGAATAATTTAATTTAATTTCTTATTGAATTGCAGAAAATATTACATTATAGGTACTTGCCAATATGGTTCTGCACCTAAAAACAGGACATATTTGGATAGCAGCAGGAAAAAACATGTGCTTCCAGTTGAAATTGAGCCATGACTGGTGATCACCTTATTGTCTATACAGTGGTGAACAAAAAAGAATTCTTACTCTGTTCTCACTTACAGAACATGAACCAGGAATTACATATTATCGAAAGTACATCTTGTATTGTTCGTGTCTTGCTCATGTCCCCAGTTTAGGAAGTAGCATAGAGAAAGTTGTTTAATCAGAGCTTAGTATTCAAGCAAAGACCTCCCTACCCATGGCCTCTTGTGCACTAAATGTGCCTAGTAGTTTAACCTAAACAAGTGCATGGACTGAGGTTGCTCTGTCTTTTATTAGGCCATTAGCAGAAGACATCTGATAATTTGCATTTACCAACTGGTGTTTGAGAGCCCATCACTAACTGCCTTTTGAGTCAGAGTAACTCCTCCTCTGTTAGTACTTTAGGCTGCGTGTTATGGCCCCTTGAGTAGCAACCAAAGTTTCTTTCCTTAGAGGCAACATAAAATAAGTATTTTTCTTTGATTGATGAAACACTTGTAATTTCTGGGACTTGATGCTTATGCAGTCAACCCTGTTGCACTTCACACCTCCCTTATTGCGGCTTCACATCTTAGCAGCATGATTTTTCAGCGATTAAGGAGGCTCCTTTTCGCAACTGCACGTGCATGACCTGGCATGCATGAATATGCAATTAGGTAGTCATGAATATGCAAATCAACCTGCAACCGCTGCAGCATCCCTGCTGCTTCACCCCGGACCTGGGACAGCGATGGTGGCAGCGGCACTGCCACTTTCTCTCGGCCCTGGGATAGCGGCAGTGGCAGCGGCAGCACCGCCACATTCCCTGACCCCAGGACGGCGGCAGCGGCCACACCACTTTTCCCACCCTGGCACGGCCGCCGTGGCAACCGATACAAAGCAACGCAGTGCCAAAACAGCGCCGGGGTCTGTGTGAGGATGCGGGGCAAATTTGCATATTAATGAGCTGCCATTCAATGTGGAAGTAGATCTTTGCGGGACCCGGATAAGACTGCAGGAGCGTGATATAAGAGACTGAACTGTAATATTTAAGATTCTTACTATACTGCTTTGAACTTAAGCAAACTGACTGGTGCTGTCTTCACTGTGACACACTTCAGTCTGAAGCTGTGAGCAAAGTTCAAATAATATGCAGGTTTGTGTAGGGATTCGTGGTGCAGATATTCATAAACCCTTTGAGTGCTCAGATATTCATAATTTATTTCCAGATCACTTTATTTCATGGTCCGAAGTGAATGGAGGAGAAAAAACATTAAACATCCTTTTATTGCAGCAGGTTTTGAGACCTAGAAGAATATATGGATTTCTATAGATGTTTCATGCTTGTAGCATGATGTATGTTAATTTATCACTCCCCCCATCAGATACTCATGCTAATAGCTTATTTGGAGTCAGCTGAAGAGTATTAATGATCTGTCCTAATATCTGCTAATTAGATGTTCTGTCCTGAATAACTGCCCTTGTTTTCCAGCTCTAGAAGAAGCTGGCTTCATTCTGTAGAATTGCAATTCATCACTAGGGCTGCAGAAGATTTATTCCTGTTATTCTTCTCTCTATACATGTCTCAGAACATTGAATGGGGGCAAACCATTGACACAAAGAATGAAATAGATAATTGCGAACATCCACTAGTAAGCAAAGAATAAATTTATGAGATTTTTCTCTATTCTTGATCCCTTGGATCACTTTAAAATCTCTCCTTACCGTTGCTGAAGGTTTGTTGGCAAAGTCACTTCAGAGAAAAGTCAATAGATACAGTATTTTGGTTTCCTAATCTCCTGATTTGTTGTCTCAGAGATTGGCTTTTGCAAAGAAAAAAGAAAATCTTGATGTAGTTAGTAACCTAGAGTTCTTAATATACTTAGTAAGCTAATGATATTGGGAAAATATTCCTAAGGCAATATTTTGCATAAATGTAGCTCAGTTGTTTAGTAACTGTGGTTGTTTAGTTGTCTTTTGCCCATTTTGAGTAAAAAGAGGAATATAAATTCTGGGTTTGATTTTGTGCAAATTCAATGGTGTTTTCAATCATGTGGCAGTTATGGTTCCTCCATGATGAAGTACATAATATTGCCAATACTGTAGTTTATAAACATGCCCTGCATTCTCTGCTGGAAGTCTTCACTAGAGATTTATTTTGGGAAGTCAGCAGAAACAGTGTGATTGAATTCAGAAGGGCCATGGTGGGGGGTTTTGGTGAAAAATGAGCCACAGTCTTAATTTATTTCCACTGGGGAATTATCTTCGAAGCACTGATTTCTATAGCCTTTCTCCTTTTCCTTACTCTTCCTCAGGAAAGCAACCCCCAAATCTAAATGGCTGCTTTCACACCTGTATTGGTTTAAAACCAATACTTCTCTCCTGAAGACTTAATAATTTAATAAAAATAGGGCTTTAAAAGCAAGCAAACCCTTTTCTTGTTTCATAGTTCCATTACCTGAAAGGCAGTTGTACTAAGGAAACCTGGACTTATAATGTTGCTATAGATATTTTGATATACTACTTGCATGCTTCTTTTTGGCATTCAGCAGATGGATTGGAGAAGCTCATCTGGTGCTGTCTTCTAAATCTGAATTTGAAGGCTATTAATTGATAAAGCCAGGGAAAATGTTGTTTTTCTGTGGAGTTCATTGTTTTAGAGATTTGGTGCTATCACAGGTTTCACAGCTTACAAGTTATACTGAGTTGGAAGGGATCCACAATGATCATCTAGTCCAACTCCCAAGCAACTCCCACGCAGGGAGCACACCCCCAATCCTGGAGCCATAGGCACCACAGTCCATCCATCCGAGCCTTCCATCTCCTAGACCATGTCACTGAGTTCCTCATCCAGTCTTTTCTTAAACACCTCCAGGGATGGTGGCTCCACCACCTCCCTGGGCAGACCATTCCACTGTGGGATCTCTGTGAAAAAGCTCTTCCTAACATCCAGTCTAAACCTCCCCATGTGTAGCTTAAGGCCATGTCCTCTTGTTCTGGTGCTGTCAAACTGTTTGGGAAATGTCCTTAGCCATTTTTGCTTACATGAGGGATTCTCTCTGTCTGGGTTTCCTGTTGCAATAATAATACATAGGCTTAATGTGTGTTTTTAAGAGAAAATGGCAGCCCTTCACTTAGCTGTGGATAATATTGGTCAGTTTGGAAGTGGTCAATGAAGTGTTTGCAAGAGCAGTACACATATTGCAGACACTGGTCACTGTCAGTGTGGCTGGAAATCTCAAGTCTGCACATACTACCTACAGCCACATACATTTTTATTACAATACGAAGTAAATATGCTGTGGGTGGTGGTGTTTCTCCAGCATGTAGCTTCTACCTAAATTGAAGAAAATTAGGGCAAAAGGTAGCAAGTTTGAGAATCCCCTGATGCTGAGATGAATTTCAAAGCCTTTCTTTAAAAAAATTTTAGTTTTCCTAGATGTTTAACGTGCTAGAGAAACCACAGTGTTTGCTGTGAATATGGAGCCCTGTCAAACTGTTAGTGAAGTTAGTAAAACGAAATATTAGCATTTATTCAGAACTCTTTTAATGAAATATTGCACATTAAGTTAAAAGTGGAATTGCCTTTGCCTGTAGAGCTAGTTTCTGTGGGATGAAAAATCTCTCTCACAGTGTAGCCCTGAATGTACTTCTTTATGTACTTGGTAGACAAATTTGTCCTATTGTCTCACTTAAGAATATGAATAAGAGTTCCTTGAAAGCATCTGGAATTTTCAGATGTTGCAGATGTTGGTACTCATAATTATGTTTTCCATGCTATGCAGATGTTTCTGATGTGATTCATATTTTCTGTGCACAAGATACTTGACTTACTGTTCATATGGGTTTTGATCATAGGTATTTACAGTTATATCTCTGCATTTGCGAGGAACAGGTCATGCCAAAGGTCTTGCAAAACATCATACTTGCAAAGACGCACAGGTCATTAATATGCATGCAGGCCATGCCCATTGCTCCACCCCCCAGCACTTTTCAGCTCCTTCGCTCAGGCTCTCTCAGCAGAGGGGAGCAAAGGGAACCATTTCTGAGCGGCTGCTGGGCCCATGTGTGCGTGCAGCCCAAACCCCGTGCCGCTGCTCCCCCCCCAACCCCAGTGCTTGTGCCTGCAGCGTCCCGGCCCCACGCCGGCGTCCCAGCCCTGCACCGGCACGGCTACTGCCACCGCACGCTCACCCTGCCTCCAGAGTGGGGAAGGGGTGTCCCCAGGCTCTGGTCAGCATTCTTGGAGCCTGGAAAAACCGTAGGTTTGCAGCACTGTGACAGCCCATGCTGCTTATGGCAGCGGGGGGTGGGTGTCGGGGGTCGGTATCGGAATTTCTTTCCCTTTAACATCCACTGGTACCTGTAGAGGCAGCGCTGCCTGGGCTTTGACTGGACTTTGAGTAACAAGGAATGCATGCCAACATGGGTCTCAGCAGAGCACACAAGAGACACACACGACCAGGTTGGGGACTGGGGCATGGTGCCGCAGGGCTCNATTGCTCCACCCCCCAGCACTTTTCAGCTCCTTCGCTCAGGCTCTCTCAGCAGAGGGGAGCAAAGGGAACCATTTCTGAGCGGCTGCTGGGCCCATGTGTGCGTGCAGCCCAAACCCCGTGCCGCTGCTCCCCCCCCAACCCCAGTGCTTGTGCCTGCAGCGTCCCGGCCCCACGCCGGCGTCCCAGCCCTGCACCGGCACGGCTACTGCCACCGCACGCTCACCCTGCCTCCAGAGTGGGGAAGGGGTGTCCCCAGGCTCTGGTCAGCATTCTTGGAGCCTGGAAAAACCGTAGGTTTGCAGCACTGTGACAGCCCATGCTGCTTATGGCAGCGGGGGGTGGGTGTCGGGGGTCGGTATCGGAATTTCTTTCCCTTTAACATCCACTGGTACCTGTAGAGGCAGCGCTGCCTGGGCTTTGACTGGACTTTGAGTAACAAGGAATGCATGCCAACATGGGTCTCAGCAGAGCACACAAGAGACACACACGACCAGGTTGGGGACTGGGGCATGGTGCCGCAGGGCTCTAAATGCCATTGCAAGCTGGAGAAGCCACACACCCTCCCCCAGGAGCCAGCCCCGCCCCACAGGGAGAGCCGGCACCGCCCCTTGGCGAAGCAGAGGCACTGCGCATGCATCAGCCGAGGAACCTTGCAAATGCCTGAAACTGGACTGTGAGAAATTTTCCTCGCAAATCCATGGGATCGCAATGGGGAGGTCGCAATGCAGCGGAGACGTACTGTACTTGAAGGCACTGAAATGATGAGGCATAAATGAGAAGAACAGGCACATGATTGGAGGTATTTTTTCTGGAAGTTTTCATATGCGTCCTCTACCTAAAAGTACTTGCCATAAACTAATAAGGGAATCAGTAAGATGGTGGTCTGTTTATTATGAGTATTCATTAAATCCAGTAGTACTTTCTTCCCTTCCCTGTCATGGTGTTCAACTTTTCACAAAGAGCATAACGTACCTTTCTTTTTTTTTTAAAAATTTACTTGACTCTTTTTCTTTTCTCTCACATTTGAAGGAAGATGATTGGAATAGGTCTGGGAATTTATTCTTCAGGCTCCACAAAGCCCAAATTTCGTGTCTTAATTTTCTATAAGGCATCTGATCAACAGGAAACTCAGTATGAGCCAGCAGTGTGCCCAGGTGGCTAAGAAGGCCAATGGCATCCTGGCCTGCATCAGGAACAGTGTGGTCAGTCGGTCCAGGGAGGTTGTCCTTCCCCTGTACACAGCGCTGGTCAGACCTCATCTTGAGTACNTATTGTCTGACATTGCAATGAAAATTCACAATAACAACAGTCAAAGAGAATCTTTTCAAGAAACTACTAGGCCATTGCAGTATTGACTCATACAAATTCAATTTGAATTACAATACACAATAACTTTTTTTATTCATCCATACCCTCGTAAACTGAAAAAACATGTTTTCTAAACTTATTTAAGCAGATCTTGAGTTATGTGGTCTTTGAAGTGGCTAAAGCAGGGCTCTGCTTTCTGAGAAGTTCAGTACAATTTCTTTTGGGGTGTCACTTTTCAGTAAGGAAGGTTCTTCCCTATGTCATTAGTAAAATACAGTAATCCCTTGCTATTTTGTGGTTCACCTATTGCAGCTTCAGTACATTGCAGGTTTTTCTGCTGTGAAGATGCCCATGTCTTTCATCAATTCTTCACGGTGTTTTCCCGTCTACATACGTGCAGCGTGTCTCTGCCACCCTGTGGGGTGGGATTGGCTTGTGCCAGGGGACAGGACTGCCATGCCCTGTGGGGTGGGACGGCTTACTTGGGAGTCAGCTAGACTCTGTCCCATATGAGTGTATGCTTTATTCACACTGGTCAGCCTTGCCAGGGGATTGTGGGAACAGCTTGCGGTGTGGGCTTAAAGCTGTGCTCCTTCCCAGGATGGTGCGTGCTTGAAGCACCCCAGCCTTAACCCAGCTTTGAGCACGCCCATTGAGGGTCCCGTGCACCGCCGGGAGCCCAGCTTGCACCAGCCCCAGTGAGTGCTGAGCCCAGTGAGCACTGGCTCTGGCGAGTGCCAGCCCCGGCAAATGCCTTCCAGGCTTAAACACATTTTGCTTTTTTTCGCCAATTCCCCCATTGACAGCCATCTTAGGGTGGGCACCTTTGTTCAAATCTGCAAATCATGAAACATGTCAACTTCAGGGTGGACAGAGCCCTGCAAGTCACAGAGGGGCTTGGCACTGTGCCACAGCTGTGGTGGTGGCAGCGAAAGCCATGGAGCGGCAGCGATGGCCACCCTACAGATTCCCCAGGGGGTCCCCATGCAGAGAGGGCTCAGAGGAGATTCCCTTCTCTACCCTGTCTCATCAGAGACATGTGGAGAGGCACCAGGAACGCCCTCCAATGCTCTGGGGCTGAGGGGGATGGGGCAATGGATGCAGCTTCTTAACATATTCATGAGACACCTATCTTCATGGATTTGGGGTTTTGCGGGCCTCACCCAGTCCCTAACCCCCACAAAATCTGAGGGATTACTATATTTCTCTTTGTTAATAGTAGACTGGGACTGAAGTGAGTAGGCAGCCAGAAAGTTCGGGAAGATCATTTCACTATAATTACTGTTTTGCAGAAGAGCATGTTTCGATCTTTGTTTTGCAAAGATTTGTCATAAAATAATGAAAAAAATAATAAACTATTAGTGAGCATGGAGGTACATAGCTTTCTCTCATACAATGAAGCTGGTGGGGGAGCATGTGCAAAAAGAATTGGAGGTCTGTGTTCTGGAGAGGGTCAGCTGGGTAATAGAATTTGGTGGCTTTCTTACTTACATCCCCAGCTATAGACATACATGTGGTACCAGCAATTTCAATTGGATTATTGACAAGAATATAAACTGGATGCACATGCATGCACTTTTGTGCTATCAGTGGTATTGGAATAAGATTTCCTCTGTCTGATTTGGTTAGAAATTATGACAATTCAGGCCTTCCAAAACAACCAAAAAGATGACATTTATTATAAAAAAACCCCAAACCGCCAACCCCGTAGTCTCGTTATTCAGGGAGATTTCATAACCTTTTTTAGACATCAGGCAGAATGAAGAATAAAGTATTGCTAATTGGACATCGGTGTTGTTGTGCTCTATTATGTTGCCTTTTTTATTTATTTGAGCTAAAAGTTGTGACAGTATCTCAGTAGTGTTTTTTAAAGTAATGGAATTTCTGGAAGAGTGATATTTTTGCTTCTTCCAGTTCTCTTTAGGAAGTAATGACAATAAAAATCTGTTCCTTGTCCCCAGAAACCAAGTGACTCATTTTCCAGATGGGTACAATGAGAATTGTATCTGAGAACCAGGGACTGGAATGCAAAGAGTTTGATGTTGTTTGTAATATGGTTGAAAAGCTGTACATATAAAACAGCAGTAGAAGTTTCTTTTCAATCCATAGAGTTTTCTATGTCAGCTTGAAAAGACGCTTTCCATCTGGAAGTAAGATGTTGCGTAGGGAAAAATTATGCATTTTTATTGCTATGGATAGTAAATTGTGTAAGCAAAGCACTCATGTTTCTACATGTTATAAGAACTATTATTAAATGCAGTCAGTTTGGAAGGCTTAAGCACTGAGAGAAGGACCTTCTCCTTGTGGATCTTTTCTTTTGTGCTGTTTTAAATAGGTGCCATGTGAAAAAATTATATTTTGTTCTTAAGTGATCTGTCCAGGAAGTTTCTTCCATCCTTCTTCTAGGTCCTTGAAATACAGTTGGCCCTCTTGCGCATCAAGGCTCCCATATTGCAACTTCACGTCTTAGTGGTATGATTTTTTAGCGATGAAGGAGGCCCCTTTTCACAACTGCGCATGCGTGACCTGGCATGCATGAATATTCAATTAGGCAGTCATGAAATATGCAAATCAACCTGCACAGCCACCATGGCTTGACTGCTCTGCTTGCACCATCTCGGCCGTGGCAGCGGCCCTGCCGTTGCACCTGCCCCATCCCACCGGCGGCCCCGCCGCTGTGCCCACCCCGTCCTGCCCGCACCGGTGCCGTCTGCTGCCCCATCCCACCTGCAGCAATTCCACTGCTTCCCCAGCCCCCTGGCACGGCTACCTTGGCAACCGATACACAGCAGCACAGTGACGAAACAGCACCAGGGAGCCATCTGAGGGTGCGGGGCAAATTTGCACATTAATGAGCTGCCATTCAATGCGGAAGTAGGGCTTCGCAGAACCTGATTAAGACCACGGGTCCTTGATATAGGAGACCCGACTGTATTGCTACATTGAGTTAATATGGTATCATGTCTGTCACTGCCTTACGCCAATGACATACTAGTTTGGGTTTTATTACACTAAGCTCTTTTTACTTTGTACAGAACAGATATTTGAAAATGAAACAGTTCTTCCTCAGCCGCTTCAAAATATACTCTTTGCACTGTAGTGTATGAAGGACAAGGAGCCAGGGACTATCCCTGAACCACACTGCTGGCACTGTGTGAACTGGGGCTGTAGAGGCCCTCCCTTTTGCAGTCTGCAAACTCTAAACATGGTCTAGCTGGGAGGGTGGTGCCACTGTAAATGTCATCCGCAGAGACAACTGTATAGCACGTAGTATCTATGGATACTGTCACCTGCTGGAAACCACTAGTCTGTATGTTCTAGTCTGTCTATATTTACCCCTTGTCTTTCCCAAGCTCCTGCTTTAAAGTTTACCTATAGAATACCTAGAAGGATTATTGCATTGAGAGAGACATGCTTTCAAACAACGTCCTTTAACTCCTCTGTTTGTTTAAAATGTAATTGATTGGCAATTGTTTCTCAGTGTATGATAGATTTTTCACTAACCTGGAGGAGAATTGACTGTTTCTGTTCTGAAAATTATCTCTGTTGCTGAAGTACTGCCGAAAGTACCATGCTGATGTTACTTTGTGTGTTCACTCTTAATAACTATTTCCTGTACTAAGTCTTCAATGCAAAAGCTCATTCCCTCATGTAAATAATGTCTTGTCCCTGCGCAGGCTTCCTTGCATGAGTTATCCTTGTGGCCCAGACTAAATAATTCTCAAGGTGTTTTGCATTTTACTCCTTTCTGTCTCTCTGCCTTTTCCTATCTACCTTACATAGTCCTATTAGGTTCAATACATGTATTTGGGTGGCCCTTACTTGCCTTTCTCCTAAGCTCGTCCATGCTGCAACTAAACCCAAGAATCCTTGCTTAACATTTGCCTGTACTGAGAATGACATCTCCCCTTTCCTCTGGAAAAAGCCTTTAATGCTTTCATGTTTCCTGTGTGCTTGCTTGTTTTGTTGTTCCTCACATCAGGCCATATCTACTATCTCTTTGCATACTCACTTCATGAGCTGTTAGCCTTTGTCACCCATTCCCACTCCCAAGGCTCTCTGATGCATCCACTTTTTCCTGTTTGCTTTTGAGCAGATTTGAAAAGGACCTTTTTGTCTGTGCATGATGAAGTTAAGTCCTTGAGCCCTCTTCTGGGCATTCCTCCCACGTGGGGCAGATTTGCCTCACACAATAGCAGAATAAGGATCACAGCAGCTAGTCTGCAGGCTGTAAATTAACTTCATGGACCAGGTCACACTGTGCTTTGAAGTTATTACTTTTTTATTTGTGTGATTCCCCTGTTTAGTTTTCAGGAATATAAATCTTTAGGAAGAATTATCGTAGTTTAAAAGGCTTAGACAAAGAGCAGCTGGTATTGGTTCATGGTCTCCAATTGGTTCCAGACATCCCTGGTTTTGATAAGACTACAAGACAATCTCAGAAATTCCTTGCCTACAGCTTTTGCTAGTGGCATTAAATGTAACATCATGATTACTGATGCTTTTGGAGCTGATTAGCTAGTATCCTGTTTGCTTGACAAACACGGTAATTTATTAATTTCTTCAACATTCCCTCGTGTTACACCCCACTCCTCCTTCTTAGATTATCTTTATTTTAAAATACATATAACTTAGTACAAGCGTTTAATGGGGATTTTGAAGACAAACACGAAGATGCCTGTGTTCAGCCTGTGCTCACTGGGGACTGGATGCTCCACTCTAGCAGTGTGTAGAATAAGCCTTGTTCTATTCTTGAGCTATTAAAAGTTGACTTGGCACTGTACCCACAGAGGTGTCGCCTCAAAGGAAAAGACATCACCTGAGCCTGTCGCTTTTGGCCTTGTGAAAAGCTGACAATCATGTTTTCATTCTAGTTGGGCGTTGGCACAGAGAAAGAGCTCATCTTGCAATCTCCTATTGGAGTCATCCCATGTGTAATGTACTGGCAAGCAGAAAAATGCTCTGTGAGGGGTGTCTGAGACCACAAAGAAAGCAGACAAGAGGGCAATGATCAAATAAATCCAAGGAAAGATTATTCTTTCTGGAGTGCAGAGGATGCATTTTTTGAATGTCTGTGGTGAGAGATTAGATGAGGCATCTTTGTTATGTGTATGTCTTTGTCCTTTCTCACTGGACTTCTGAGAATTGCTCTCATGATAAATCTATCTAAATTCTCTCTGTACAAAATGGTGTATTCCCTTTCTTTACCCTACCTCCCAAATAAGATCACCTCTTACATCCAAAAGTATAGCCACAGCTGATGCCACAGTTTGTGAGCACAAGTGTAAGGAAGCCAGACTAGGAGAGGTCTATCAGTTGTAGCACAAACTTTAGCACCGTGTTGTTAAGAGGGCCTTTTCTGCCCTCTTATTCCTTATTTCTTCATTGTTTAAAATAAAGAGGCAAGGTACTTGTTTAATTCCTGTGCCACTTTGCAGTGTTATAAGGAAATGAAACTGATTTTGTTTTCAGATGAGCCTATAGGTCATAGTTCAACTGAGATTTTTATATTTGTTGACTTGTTTCCTGAGTCACGAAGGTGTTTGTCCTGGCCTTGGCTAATCTCACTCTAAGGTGATAGGTAATGTCCTGTGTGTGCACAGACTGGCAGAGTGTGCCAGCAAAAGATGCGATGCAAATGCTCATTAGAGAAAATGTGGTGAACTTTTTCTGCAGCCCTAAACTACCTGTTGGGCAGCCAAAATGCAGTGTATGAAGCTGACATTGGAAGACCAGCATTGTTAGAGGATTTTAAGTCTTCAGTACTTGAACGTGGTGTACGTTAAACCTAATGGACATACCTTTTCTGCCTTGAGTCAACGTGCTTGCTTCTTTTTTTATTTGTACTATTTATAGGGATTAATGTATACTGGACGTTAGTTGTACAATGTCTGGGGCACATTTTAGGTGCAAGTACCGATCTGCAAGCTGGGGAAGTGGAAAGCAAAATTTGACTTTGATGCAGTGCTAAAGGATATGTGTTTGTTTAAATGAGTGTGTATCTAGAGAAATACTTAAAATCTGTTACCTAAGCCTTGATTCAGAACTTTGTCTGGTAAATATTTGAGTGTTCACTTTCCTAATTTTACATTGAAACTGGATTAAGTTCTTACATCTGCATATACGTACCTGTGCTAGATACATTTAAAAATTGCATGTAAACATTCCTGCTTTTGGTCCAGTGGTTTGTATTTGGTCTATATAGCTGGTTTTTGCAGTTTGCCTGAGAGTGTGTCTTACCCAATTAGAACAAGAACTGTAAGTCTTGTCTCCTGTTCACAGAGAAGCCATAGGATGATAGTAAAGAATGAACACAACCTACCCCTGTATCTACTTTGCTTTCCACAGTGTGTTGTGTAGCTATGCTACTTTGTTCCCAGCAAGCCAGCTAGACAATCAAAGCTAAAACAATCAGGACTAATTTCCAAAAAGGAGAGAGAGGAGGGGGTGGAAAAAGAAAGAAAAAACCCTCCTTGTGAACCACAGGGTTGTGTTTTTATGTAACTGTTTTTGTGGCTATCAAACTACCCGAAGTTCATGGTATGTTCATCTTGTCAGTATGCATTTAAGACCACCAGCTTTGTTTTATTTCAAGTCATCTTTTGGGTTGATGTAACACAATATGACTGAATGTGTTTTGGCAGGGAGTAACTAATCTAATCCTTATACTACCAGATGAAAGTAATTTACTATGGGTTTGGGGAAGAGTTCGAATTTTCAGTGCAGCCTACAAAGACATTTTTCCCCTTTCAATTGTCCTTTTTTTATGTCTAAACAGATCCAGCAATGGGAACAAAACCTGGAAAAATTTAACATGGACCTTTTCCGAATGCGATGTTACCTAGCCAGTTTGCAAGGCGGGGAGCTCCCAAACCCAAAGAGCCTTTTGGCTGCTGCCAGTCGTCCTTCAAAATTGGCACTGGGGAGGCTTGGCATTTTCTCTGTCTCATCCTTCCATGCCCTGGTAAGTCTGTACGCACTTTTCATGGGTGTATTAGACCAAGCCATTTCTAATATTGTGCTTAGATGTGGAATTGTGCTGGAATAACACATGGCTGCACCTAAATGTGTTGCTTAGACAGCTCTCTTTCTCACCCTTTCTGCTTGTTCCTTGACTGCAAAACAATTTTCCTCTACAGGATATGGCTATGACTTTTTTTTTGGCTCCTGAAGACTTCAGAATTGGAGTCCCTCCTAAAAAGAAAGTATTCTTAGAATAGGCTAAAACTAGAGACAATTCAATATTATAAGCAGCTTTTTAAAGAACTATGGGCTGTGTTTCTAAAGAGGAATGAGCAATCTCCTCAGCTGCTGTAACCTGTTGTCACACTGTCGGCTTCAAGAAAGGTACGGCAGTAGCAGGTTCACCTCTGCTCTTTAACCTTAGCAGGGTTGCAAGGCTGATCTTGGCAGACAGGGCTGAGCCACATTTGCTGCATGTTAAGTCTGAATAGTGGTACTGAAAATCCCACCAGGGAATATGTTTCTCTCTACCACTGTTTTGTCTATGTGGTTTGTGCCATTGCTTGATAATAACTCAATGCCAAAGCACATTTATCTCCTGTGTTTGGCAATTTTGAGACTGTCTTCCTCTAGCAATTTTGTATCTGAATGATAGGTTATCATTCTTCTTCAAAGCCTTTTTGATAGCTTCTTTTGTTATACAGAGCAATATTTTCTTGGTTCCTTCCTTCCTATGACTTCTAATTTTGCCCCATGACAAAAAAATTACACTTCCATGCCACTGGAATACCAAAACAAGAATCACTGCTGAAAGTTTAAAACATTGTCCTTGCATCTTAAGGCATATTATACATTGAGATGAACTGAACTCTCATTTGATACCTCAGGTTGAAAAAAACTGTCAATATTTTGCTGTTATGATAGTGATACAGAAAGGCCTGTCTCTGTGTTTAAATAGATCTGCTCCAGGGACGAAGCTGCTCTCAGGAAACGTACCCTGTCTCTGTCACAAAGGATTCGAAATAAGAAGGGTTTATTTTCTTCACTTAAAGGACTGGACACGTTGGCAAGAAAAGGAAAAGAAAAGCGGCCTTCCATAACTCAGGTAGATGTTATTTGCTGCAGATAACATAGAATGGCTTGTTTCTCCTGGGGCTGATCCTGCGAGGTGCTGTTGGTGCATGGGGTAGAAGATATCTGTCCATCTATCCTGAACCAAGTTTTCAGTGGGTGTGGCAGACTTGTAATCATCAAGTCTGTGATGATGGGATCATCACTTGTGAGGAGTATATATCTCATTTTGGGTTTCTTTGTGATAAATGAGTGACAGGTTGTGATCCAGTAAGTTAATTAATTATTGTCAGCATAAGACCATCAGGTTTGAATTTGCCCCCAGCTGAAGGGCTGCAATGCTGGTGAAACCACAGCATCGCACAGCAACTTTTCCCCTTTGTGAAACTAATGGCCTGGGCACACATTTAGTGTAAATCACATGCTTCAGGAGTCTGTATTTTCTCAATAAAAGCACAGTTATATGCGAAAAAAAAGTTTGGTGCCTTTTCCATGAAGAAAGGTAAATAAAAGCAGAGACACTTCTTGACAGTGAGGCAGAAGGCATAGAGATGCACCCACACTCAGAACACTACTGTTTGCACTAGCCTCCGCTATGTCTGCTGTTACTCCTACAAAGCAGTATTTTGTGTGTTTCTCTTTAGGTAACTTTGTTCCTGTAATTCACTGGTCCTTGTATTTTGATTTAATTTGACAAAGATCTATGGTCAGCACTTGGAAATTTTCTGTTCTTGCATGTCTGATAATGTATTATGGAATATTTAAACAAGCCTTCCTGTATATATCCTGCAGTAGTCACAGAGCTCATGCAACAGATTAAGTTCTTACTTATTTGCAAAATAACATGTGAGGATTTTCTGGTTTAGTGGTCTCTGTTTTAGTAGGTAAATATCTATGTGCTACACTGGCATTAAGCTTTTTTGGGTGGTTGTTACACATTTTAGCACATTGATCGAGATAAGTTAACATGTTAAAATTGATTAACAAAACTCAAGCCTGCCTTACAAAAGAAGGAACTGAAGGAGAAATTTTCTCCAGGTCATCCTTTTCACATGATTTTCCTTGTGTTCTCTAGCAGGTGAGTCTGGTCTATGAGTCCTGCACCTCTATTTCTTTATTAATATGAGCCCTGAGGGAAAGGATGTTATGCCCCTTGGCTCTATTCCCAGCAGAGTTGATACCTTGCACTGTTTCTAACTGGATAATATGTCTTCTCACGTGCTTTATAGTTCATGAAGGGGATTCTGTGGAACTCAGGGACAGGGAATCTCATGTCTATGGCAAGGAGGGGACGGTCCTGCTGGCCTCCCAGGGCTTTTCTGAGCACAGAGGAGGGAGTCCTGTCAAAGGCAGCGCTGCCTCTAGTGTGTCTTTACCCTTCACATTCCAAACCTTCCTACCAACTGGCCCAAAAATGTGTTCTTTTGCATATGCAAGCTGAGGTTCTTGATTTTTTTTTTAATTAAGCATCCTACAAAAAAATAAAGGAAATGTGAATGCTAAGTGTTGCCTATGAGTAACACCACGCAATGACTCATCCCCATTAATGTGAGGCATTTTTAAGAGCGTCTTGAAAATTGACCCATGAACCTAGAAGGTGGCTGAAAAGAGAGCCACATCCTTGCTCAGACTTGTATATATGCATATAATTCTATATAAAATTCAGCCTGAGGCTGAGTTTTTTGTCTCTTATCCCACTGTGATGCTGGGTTAAGATGAGAAGTGGAACTTGCTTCTCTGCTCGTTGTGTTCCGATGTTTCTGTCAACAGATAAAAAAAAGCCTTGCTTTCTTGGATTTAAGTTTATTTGACTGTAGCTGGTATGCTTTAATCTGCCGTACCAAGCTTCAGAATCAGATGGTATATTCTTGAACATCATTGTGTCAGAGAAGTTTTTAATTTTATCTTGTTTATTTTTATGACATTAATAGGAATAGTTCAGAGTTTAAATGATTGGAGGCTTTTGTAAACATTAATGAAGTGCGTCAGTCTTTTACAGATCAGTTAATAAAACAGCACTGTAGCAGATGGGGGATGTCTAGGCTCACATTATCCTCAGTTTCTTAAATGCTTATCTGCTTTCCTATGTCTGAATGGTGAACTGTTTTGAGAAATCATTAGCAATAAAATACTTTGATTACATCCATGGGTGAGACAAGGAAGGTCAGAAGTAGTGCCCTTCATTTGCATTGGCAGAAACTTGCTTTTATGTGAAATCTTAAGAGAAAGTGCATTGTTGTCTTAGGTTATCTGAAAAACTTTTGCTGGTGCCAAACACTAAAAAACCCTCAGATGTATATCCGATATTATCCTGATTTTTTTGTCTGCAGAAGAAGTTAAAAAATGCAATTTATATTTGCAGTTTGGTAATGTTATTACTTGGAAATCTCAACATCATGTTGATCTGTCCATGTGTTTATACCAGCCTTATCACCAAAATATCTGCTTGTTTCCATATGCATTTATTGTATTTTAAAAAATTTCATTAGTAAGCCTAACTTTGTAAGATGCTACTAGTTAAGCTTCCAAAACAGATGGGCGATGTACATCTCAGTTTCTGCTTTCATCACTTCAAAAGCAGACACAGTAGTCAGCAATTTTAATTACTTAATAGTGCAGGGTTTAGGTCAAGTATGCCTTTAATGCTGAAAATTTCAGTTGATAGTGTCAAGCAAACTGCTTAGTTAGAAGAGATGAGAAACTGGAGTATAGGAAGTTTCAAACCAATGACAATGGTTTGAAATAGGTCTTTGAAATCATGATGAGATTTGTACCTAACAGTATCCTGAAGGGTGAAACTTAAAACTTTCAGTGTAGAGCCTCATTTGAAGGAAAATGATTTGAATCTTATCGGTAAATAGTACATAGGAAAAAAAAAACAAGGACATGAATATTTTATACATATGAATGTGCATGTAGCTTGAAAGAGAAAATCTTCCTAATTTTTCTTTATATATATAAATTTGTATTTCTTCATTACTAATAAATATTTTAGTAATAATAAAAATAATAAATTAAAAATAATAATAAATAAAGCGATAAAAGTACAAAAAGATCCCTGGGGTTTAGCAGTTTAATATATATTTATTAATTTAGTTTTAATTTTTTTTCACAGGATTTACTTAACAGATAAGAAGTAAATGTGTTTATTTGTTTAATCTACTTATTTATCTCCAATTTTTTAATAGGTTTTTGATTCAGCTGGAGGACATGGATTTGCTGGTGTCCAGAATTCAGCCAACTCCACTGAGGTAAGATACGCCTGTCCTCATTCTATATCATCTTTTTTAATTCCTGAATGCATTTCACTAAGTTTATGATGGAGCTAATTCAGAAACCCCAAAGGGGTTTATAAAATGCAGTTATTGTTTGATGATAGGAATAGAATTATGCTAATGAAACACACTTTAACATAAGTTTCTGAACATTCATGGCAGTCTCTAAAAAACCCTCAAACCAAACCCTCTAGAAGCTTCTTCACATCTCTAGTTCATAGAATCTGTACACTGTCTGAGAGGGATTTGGGACTGAGCTTGTTTGAAAATGTGGCAAATCACAGACTGGTTTGAGTCGAGATCCTTGTGGGTCCCTTCCAACTCAGAATATTCTGTGATTCTGTGATTCTGTGAAAGAGAGCTTTAAAGACCATCCAGTCCAACCCCCTTGCAATGAGCAGGAAAACATTCAACTAGATAAGGCTACTGAGAGTCTCATCCTTCATGGTTTCCAGGGATGGGACAAAATCCGAGGTACATTTTTTGTCTTTGCCTACCTCAACAGAACCTTTGTATTTTTAGTATGAAGGCAATAAAATCCATGAAAAGAGTGTGGAGTATACCGTCAGAGAAGTGAGAATTAATGCTGGAGATTGCCCAAGTAAAGGAAGAGGATGTAGCATCCCCTCAACAGTGTTGCCCACTAAATAGCTGCGACTGATGTTCTCTAGTGCCCAGGAGGAGGAGGGCTGCTTCTTGTCCCTGCCTGTCCTCAGTCATGGTCCCTCTCCATTACTGCAGCCTCACTAAGGACCATCCCCCTGTCTAGAAATGAAGCAAGACACTCCAAAATCCGTAACAGCATACATATAGGACCACTGAATGTTTCCTGGGTGCTGCAAGGCTTATGTAGACAGTATTCTTCTCCCTCAGCAGACTTGTACAGGTTCCTGATCAACAAAAATCAAATTAAGGCACAGGTTTTTTGGCCTTTGTTTTCTGAATGGTATAGCTGGATTTCTTTAATGGCAACATGTACCAGACTCAAAGGGATTTTTTTCTTCCTGTCTACCCCCTATCGCTTTTCCTCCTTTGTGCCTTGAACCAGATGGTCACCTGATGAAGGAAGTCTTTAAAAAAATCATTCTTAGTACTGTTCCATTTAAGCTGAGTTTGTATACCAGGCTGGGACAACACCCCCAAATCTGCATTTAAAATGCAATACGTATTGCTCTTGATAATGATTAACTGTAATGAAGAGCTGTAACGAATTGTGTGAGGAAAGTTTGGACAAAGTTAATAATTTCTCGTAGGTTTTTATGTGGATTCTTTTAATATGATTTTGTACTGCATGGTTTATTTTCTCATCAAGCGCATTCATTTTATGGCTAGGTAAGAAAGAAATACGTATATAATTACACAGAATTTATGCTATTGGGAGAGGTATCTCCCACTGACAGCAGCTAATCCTATAATGATGTTTTGCCTCTTGAAAGTATCTTCACATTTTGTCTGTTCTTTGAAAAAGTGTATTGAAACACCTTAATTCCCTTTGTTACTTGACCACTTGCTTGTTATTTCCTGGGGTGAGAAAATATTTAAACCCAGTCACTTCCCTCTTTTCAAAATAAATTATGATTATTGAGTATTTCTGGTTGATATTATCTCCTGATGAGAACACTTACAAACTCCTCCAGAATGTACCATTGGGTGTGGTGCGACATGCTATCCATGTTCTGACTCAGAGACAGCAAACATATTTTGTTTCTGTTCAAATCTGTTAAAACATGGAACGATTTGCCACATAAGAAGTGGCAAAATCTCTTGAAGGCAGCCCATGAAGGTTTCTCCTGAAAGTCTGTGACACCAGATCCTTGATTGAATGCTGTCCCCCTTGTGGCTGGGATGTTGACAAAGCTGCTGTATGCAAGAGGATCTGCTGAGGGACTCCTGTCATCTGGCCTAACAGGAGCATTTGGTCTTCCTGAACCCTTTTGAGGAGACAGAGAACTGTTTTGAAGGCACTAGGGAGCAGGAGGAATGAAGACGTATACCTTTGGTGCTCTGTTGGCAAAGGGATGAGGTCTGTCTTCTTGTCTCAGTTTTAGATAAAGCAGCCATCTCCAAAATCAGGTAGGGGCTTACAGTCCTGTTCCGCAGGTAGAAGGGGACTGGCAGGATGACAATGTGACTGTAGGGTTTGGGCCAAGATTTTACAAATTTAACAGGGTTGTATTTCAAGACTAGAAAAATCCACCCAATTTATGTGCTGAGCAGAGCTCCTGAGCTACAAAAACATTATTATTATAATTATCTCAACCGTGCTTCTAAACCCATTTCTGAATGGTTATTAAATATAGCGTGGGCATTTTTAAGATCCTGACATTTTGATGAATCATATGGCAACTCAGAAATGATTCATCGTAACTCTGAAAACCACTACTCTGGCATCAGCCTGGTTTCACTGGCTGATTTAAAATGAAGAAAAAACAGAAACAGCATCAAAACTTTTATAAAATGCTGCCTGAGGAGCCTAGCAAATGACAAATAGTGAAGTCTGCTGGGGAAGCTGTATTTTCCCTGAAAAGGATGATAAAACCATAGACAAGCAGCCCTGTGGCACAATGTGTGACAGTCTGCAAATCCTGGCGCCTCTTGCTGGAAAATTGGATGGGTTGTTATAACTCTATGTGGCAATGAATGAATGAGCTATTGTGGAACTAGTCACTGCAAGCATAACAGGAAAAAAGTCTCTTTTCATGTCAGATTTTCTGAGACGGAAAATGTGGATGAAGCAACGGTACCTTGACTGCAGTTAAGGAACATAGTCATATGTAATAACTGAAGTGAGTTTATCTCAAGTTGTATGCTTGAGCATCAAGTGTAGAGGGCAAGGAATGGATGTATCTCGCATTGGCTGCAGACTTTGTTGCAGAGTTTTCTGTCCTATCTTAAAAGCTTGCACCAAAAGGTGAACCTAGTTCTCATCATCTTAATCCTCTATGATTTGAGGTTTGGGATTTTTTCATCTCTGGCAATAGTGAGATTTATTTCAGTTACACAGGTTTGAAGAGCTACTGTTGCAAAGCAATAAGCCATTGTGGTAGTTGCAAACCTCCCTTGTTGAGGCAAGCATAGCATCAGTTTTCCCTGGGGGAGGCTGCCATGGATTCAGTCTGACTCCTTTTTGCTAAACTCTCTCAGCCTGCCTTGCCTCCTCTCCTCTTTTTGTTATTTACACCATGGAGGGAGGTCAGCTTTTATTCCCAGGCACTTGATTTAGTGCTGAGAGAACTATGCTTCTATGGGAATTATCTTCTTCAATATCACCAGTGTTACAAGCAGTCTGTAATTACAGCCGCTCAGGTCAAACTTCACCTGGTGGAGATTTCATTGCTGCATTAGTTGCAGTAGCATAACATGATTCCTGTTTTGTATAAGTAGTAGCTGGATTTTAGTGGGATTTCCATGCACCTGTGTTAATTGAAATTTCATGTTCAACTAGTTAAAAGGAACAGTTGAGCAAGACAAACAAGATTTATGAATACCACTGCTTCATTAATATTATTTCACCAAACCAGTATTACTCTGGCCTCGTATTATTACTATGCCACACTCTGGGTTGGCTGCAACCTGAACTTCGGCATTGTTTGGTAATCACCTGGGCTGGTTTGCTTGCTTTATTATTTTCACAGCCACAGTTGTGGTTTGGAAAAACAACATAGTGCTGGTCTCTCTCTTGCTACTGATAGATTGTTGTCAATAACTTTGCTGAGTGCAGCAAGGGAAGCAGTCCCTGTGCATTGATTTTACTGCCACTTTTAATTGCAGTTCACCTCTGGGCTTGTGTGCCTGTGGAAAGAAGGAAGAATTTCATAATCAAGGGTCTTTATGTAGGCAATAACCTCCCTCCACCGATCCAACAAACAAACCATCTGAAAATTGTAAGATAAAGCATAAAGGAGGTAGGCATTCCGGAGAACAGCTCAGGATACCTTAAGATATGGCAGTTCTGCCACTTAATGACATTATTATCCCATTTTCAATGACTGCATGGAGAATCAAGGGACGTTATCTGCATAAAGTCAAATGTCTTGATATGGGTATTTAAGTGATGTGCTGAATAGTTAGATCCAAATATACGTGCAAAACTCCAAATTCTAAACAGCTCATTGTGTTTTTCTTTTCCTTCTGTGGCTTTCTTTGAAATATGCAGCCTGAAGTGCAGTGCAGGAGAAAGTGACAGCGAATTTATTCAGGGTGGATGGTTATTTGATCAAGCAGAGCAGCTTTGGAATGAGAGAGAATGTGAACAAAAATGGTAAACAGGGAAATACCCTGTACTGCCTATGAAGCAATATATTCTTAAACTGTAAATACAGTAGGAGCACTTTATTTCTGTTCTAGTCTTTTATTGTGTTATGACTACCCTTGCTCCACAGTGCTCTCTGCTGGAAGTCTACTGTATTGTCATTTTCTGTCAAAATTACAGTAATTCACAGGTTCACAGGTTATTCTGAGTTGGAAGGGACCTACAGGATCATGTAGTCCAACTCTCAAGCGAACGCCCACCCAGGGATCAGGCCCACAAGCGTGGAACCACGGGCACCACGCTCCATCCATCCAAGCCTCCCACCATCTAGACCATGTCACTGAGCTCCTCATCGAGTCTTCTCTTAAACACCTCCAAGGATGGCGACTCCACCACCTCCCTGGGCAGACCATTCCACTGAGAGATCACGCTCTCTGTGAAATTCCATTTATTTGATTATTTATTGAGGTTTTTTATTGCATTATTTTACATTTGTTAATTAGGCAAAATTGTAATTGTCAATTCCTCTTTAATATTTTTTTCCACGGTGATATAATACTAGATAACTACATGTTTCCACATTGAGTTAAATCAACAATTAACATAAAAGATAAAGGCATAAAATCCCATGACGGGATAGCACAGGAAGTGCAATCTGAACTCTAGACAATCAAGTCTTTGATAGTGAATGAGAGTAGGTAACAGAACTCTTTCGCTGGTTTGCCGTGTTGGAAATCTACAGCACTGTGTCTAAATACATAATCACTGCAAACTGCTAATGTAATTGTGCCTTTTTTCTTTTTTTTCCTTTCTTTTTTTTTTTTTTAACATCCACATATGTAGTATATTTCTCCTTTGTTTCCAGCAGCAAGTCGATGATTTTTTGAATGTCTACTGCTCAGTGCCAGAGAGCACCCAGAAGGAGAATGCTTGGGAAACACAAACGTATGTTCATTTCTATGATGGCCAAGGAGTGGCACTGACACTCAAGCCAGAGCACAGGGTGGAGGACGTTTTGTCTTTGGCATGCAAGGTACTTACTTTCATGCACAATTGCACCTTATTTATAGCTGTGGACTTGAGAAGAAATGTAGTATATCAGAGGATGCCTAAATAGTGATAAGATTATCATTATTATATAATGGAATGATATACAGTAATATTTAAAATGCATAATAATAGAATACCAGCATCTCCTTATTACCGTCTCAAGGCACGTTTCTCTCTTGCCTTTAATTGTGTCATTTATGTGTTGTAGCCAAGGTAGCAGGGCTGTGTATAGTTTTTCAGAAGGTGTTGCTCAAGACAATGCACAATGGATAATTAAATAGCAGAGACAGTTTGCCAGGTAGTCAGCCCCTGAGGAATCTCAGCACGTGTCCACTCTGTCTTGTCCTTGCAGCAAACCTGGTTGTTCTGTGCAAATTAATCAGAGAAGAGCAACAGGGACTGTTTGAGTTAATGCCAGGGAATTTAGATGGTTAAGGCTATCATATATGTTTGCTCTTAAAGGAATCTTTTAAGCTTTTAATTAAATACCAGCTTTACTTGTGAATTTCAAAGAGTGAATTCCCTTCTGAAAGTCTGTGCCAGCAATTTGAGAGGGATTGCTGTAGATTGCGGGTTAGAAAACTGAGTCACACATTGAAGTTACAATAGAAATACGAGTTTCAACTTAAAGACAAAACACCAGCACCTCTAGAATATCACAGTGTACCTAGCACTTTTGTTTCTACTTGTGTCAGTGCTTAAATTTAGCTCTAACTTCATGATTCAAGTCATTTAAATTATGCAAACAAGATTTTGGAAAAAACTAACTTTTTATCCATGAGCTCTGTTTTTTAAAAAAATTGTAAATATATTTTATTTACTTCACAAGGTGGAAAACAGGTGACAAAGGAATCCTGTGCTGTACAAGATCCAGCTGTAGCTTTTGGCATATGTTAGGGTGAATTTATAGGTGAGCTCATTAAACTGATTTGAAGCTAATGAATTTTGAGACTTCTAATGGAGGAAAGGACACAATTTAATGGCTCTTTGCACCTGTTAATATTGCAAACAAACAAACGAAAGTTAAGGTATACAAGTTTTTAAAAAATCTAAGGTAAACTGTAGTTTTAAAAATCAAAATAAGCACACTTATTTAACCAAGTCTCAGTGTGTCTCCATGACATCATTAAGAAGAAATTATCTTCTTGTGGCTTTTTCCAGTGGAGACTGAATCCTAGAGAAAACATGTAATGCTTGGCTTTATTTTTAAACCCCTGTCAGACTAAAGGGATTGTCTGAGACATGATTTGGCCACCAGGTGGTATGGTAGAGCTGAAATATTTTGAAGTCCTCCCCGTGGTATTCAAGACCCCTAAAGGAGGAAATAAAATTTATAAAAGTAAATTAAGTTGAAAAGGAAATTCCTTACCTCTCTTACCCCATCATTCTTAATTGTAAAGCTGACTTTTAATTTGCGACGTCTGTCTCACATGAAAATTTAGTTTTAAATTATCTGCTTTTTCCTTAAATGTTTTTCTGTTTTATTTTGTCTTTCTATTCTGTGTGTAAAGCTTTTCATAACCATTCTCTAATGCTGAATACTTTCTGCTCATCTCTCCTGGTTATTTTCCTTCTTACATTTTCATTCTGCTCTGGTGAGTGTAAGGAATCTTTCTTCTTAACAGAACGTGTTTGAATGCTATGTGGATAAGGATGAAGTAGTTCAAAGGAGTTGGTGGTTCCTTTTTTTCTCCCTTTCTCCCTTCACCCGTGCTTTTTGGCACTTCTACTTTTCTCATTTCTGTTTTCCATCTGAGGTCTTTGGATAGCACATATACAGCACCTCGTGCATTTGAATACAATTGTTCAGGATACAGAACACATGCAACTCATAAACTGTAAAACATAATTAAATGTTAAGGTAATTGCTAGTTACTCAGTAGATTTAGATTTTTTAAGTGACAGATGCACTAAGGGGGTTAAATAACCCTCAGGGAGACTGTCATTCCATCACTTTTAGAAATACTGCTTCCTCCTGTTTTAGAATTATTGCTCTATTAATATGCTAAAATGAAACATTTTGTGCCAGGGTCTCACCAGTATCCTGATTTTTCAGAGCCTCCCATCAGGGGCTCAGCATTTTCAGGCTAATATCCTTTGGGAATATTTCTATTTCCCTTTGACTTGCTGTTGAGACAGGATTTTTGCTTTGGCCTCACAGTGAAAAAAAAGGTGAAACTCTCTGATCATAGATGAAATGAATGCAATAAAAATGAAATCCAATAAAGGCAAACCCTTAGGGAACCTGCTTGCCATCCCACCCCCTCTCCTAGCTGCCCATACATGCATATACAATTTCCATCTCAGAAGCCAAAGTTGCTGAACAAAACTGAATCATTAAAAGTAGTCATAAAAAAGGTGGTTGTGAGCATTAAGTTTGAAAGGACAGAAAACAGTTGTGATATCTTTGGAAACATGTATTAGTGCTCAGTTAATCTAATACCCAGTACATAGTGTTTATGAAAGGATTTGGGAGGATTCTAAAGCAATATGGAAATTGCCCTTGAACTTTATCATTTAAGCAATGCATCTAGTTTTGTTTATATGAAAAAATAGTTGGAAAATATTTTTTCAGGATTGCTTTTGCATGATTTTAGAAGCTTTTTATGTGTGTATGTAACTTCTTTGTCTTCTAGGATTCTGGAAATAAATAACAAATTCCAAACTCTATTCTTTTTCTTCTTTAGATGAAACAGCTGGAGCCAAGACACTATGGCCTACAGCTTAGAAGGCTGGTTGATGAAAATACTGAGTATTCTGCTCCTGAACCATACGAATACATACTAGACCAGGAAAGTGTTACTCCTTTGAAATAAAGCTCTTAGTGCAGTTGCAGTTGACTTATGACCTACAAATATGTGAAATTTAGATTTAAAATGAGGTTTTAAATCAGTTCCTAGACTGCCTTCTGTCATCCTTGTTCACATATTTAGGTGGCCAGGTACTGCAGCCACTTTCTTCAAGAACTGTTTGAAGATCTGAGTGAGGCTTTTGGTAGAAAAGCAGAGTGTCAGTCTCTATTCCAGGCTGGGTTTTTGATATTTGGTTTCAGTCTCACTGATAGCAGTAGTGCTTACACAGTAACACAGTTCTCTGTGTAAAGAAAACAAGTCTTGATGCAAAGAATATTGTGCTTGTTTCTCATCCTGTATCTTTGGGTTTGGGTGGTTGCGTTTTCATAATTTGATGACTTGTTTTATTTGTGTTTTCCAACAGGTGTATGATGAAATAGAAATTTGTCCATTAAATGTTTATCATGTTCATCTTACAAAGACTGAAAACATTAGTGATTATGGTAAGCTCTCAGGAATTCTTTTTATTCTGCTTACTTTCTTTCTTCAGGACTTTTCTGCCTCTGACAGCAGGTAGTGCCATCCTTGATAGCTCACTGCCTGAGTCTGCAAAGGACTTGCGGCATTATAAGAAAGATTCAAACTGATTGTTTTACACTGGCAAGTGCATTTCTTATGTTTTGGAATGGTCCACTTTCTAATTTTGCTACACAGGCCAAATAATTCAAGCATGGACTTGTCAGACACAAAATTTCTTTTTCTAGTACTAATAAAAGTGCTGTCAGTCAGGTCAGGTTCTGTCATTTTTTTGGTAGTGGGATCCTCTGTTGGAACAATATCAGCAGTGTCCTTTGAAACATGTTCTGACAGGGTTTTTATCTGTGGGAGTCAGTTATGCCCAGGAATAAGTACATACCTTGCAAGAAAACTTCTTTAGCTGCAAGTCTGCTTAAACTATTCCTTTCTGAGATGTTCCACTCACTTGATTGTATTGTATTATGCTTTATAGTTTGGGTTTTTAGTTTTTGGAACTGTTTAAGATACATCTATGTCTGATGGACACACTGCAGAACTCTTAGCATAATAATGAGCTGTGCCTGTTATTGAAATGTCATATGGAGTTGAGGAAGAAATTTTTTATTTTTACAGTAGAGCATGATATTTCCCGGGAGTTGAAAAGTCCTATTAATTTTAACAGGCCTTAGAAAGATTGGGAAAAATAGTTATGTTCCATGGATGTGTTCTTATGAGAACTATCCTTCTTGTGTATAGTCTACTAAATACACAAAATAAGAGGCATGTTCCCAAAGAAGTTTATTTGATTTAAATCTCTTTTACTTCAGGCTTTGCTGTCACAGCACAAGTTGCTGAAAATGAGCATCTCACACATATCTTTGTAAGTGATGTTCTTCCTGATGGACTGGCATACAAGGAAGGTATTGTATCATGTTTGTGCTTAAAACTGTTTTTCATTACCTGTTTGAAGTCCAAAAACTTGAAGGAGTTTCAGTAATGCTGTCTGAAATGGTTCTTGGCTCTTAGTGTTAACAGTTTTCTTTCCTGAAGACCCAGGAAAAGTGTGTGATACATATTAGGAAAAATAGTGCACACAGCATAACTGAATTATTCTTTCAATGAGGTGGGGAGAGTTCTTTTTCATCCTTGGAACATCCTTGGAAACAAAGTCTGTGTTCTGTCATCCAACCAAGTGCTTTTGCACAGAGGAACAGACTGAAAAAAGAGTTCATCTCACACTAGGGAACCTCATGGGCTTAATCAGTTTCTATGACTCATCACTTCCATATTTCTGGCAATAAAAAGTAGCCTTCTTCTCCATAATAGTTTTCTGCACATATTTCCATGAGTGGCTTCTCCATGGCACTGCTCAGAAGCTGTGCTTCTCTCCATCAGCACATGTGAGGATCATGTGAGTTCTGCTGTTTCAAAAACAAACCCAGAAAAATGGACACGAAGATATTAATTTGCTACTTAATGGTCACATCTCTTTGGTTGTTGCTGACCTTAGAAAACAGCATTTGCCACTCTTTAGATTTATACAATAGCTGATAAAAACTCCGTCCTTTGTTGTTCCAGTTTTGCATGAATAATTTGATCTGTATGATTAGTGCCTTGTTCTTCTCAGATATATGTGACATATGTGTTATGATGCTGTATATTAGTGATACATTAGTGATACATATCTGGTTGTGAGAGGTGGCCCTATTCTCATCTTCTTGAGAGCTGTGCTGCTTTTCCACCCACCCACCCACCCAATTCTGTAGCATCTTTTAAAAGAAACAACTCAATTGTTGTACTACACCTATCAAAGTAAGCATGCGGTCAGTCTGTATAATTATAGCACAAATAAAACTCCCATTAATTCTAATGGACTTGTGGTAGGATTAGGCTATTCAAATTCAAACCAAAGAAATAAAAAGGAAATGTGCATAAGGTCTGGTTTGTGACCCATTACGTTTTATATTTTATTTTTCCCATTCTTTTCTTTGACATGCTCCCAGGTCTCCGAGTAGGCAATGAAATCCTGAGCATAAATGGAGAGGCTGTGTCTGATCTTGACCTCAGGCAGATGGAGTTACTGTTTTCACAGAAAAGTGTAATGCTCACAGTGAGAATGAACCATTGTGGGACCCAGCAACCCTTATGTGTGTCCTGGTCAGATGGCGAGATTTCCAGAGATCCAAAGAGTTTGTTGCCCCCTCCAAACCAGTCACAGCTCCTGGAAGAGTTTCTAGATAACTTCAAAAAGAACACAGCAAATGGTAAGGGGTTGACAATAACTACTTTTACTTCACTTCCAGTATCACTATTTTTTAAAACTCAATTATGTTTAAAATTATGTGCTTGCCTTAGAAATACAAGTACAGACTGTTGAAGTTCCATTTATGCACAATATCTGTCTGTTATTTTGTTATTTTCTAGGGCGTAGAAGTGGAAGAGAATATGATTATGTCTGCAGGAAAATGATATTATTTTAATCTGTTTGACTGCACCATGTGGTATTATCAAGTGCTCTCTTAACTGTTCTGTGTCATCTTGGGTACCTCGAACACATCCATTTCCTAGATATCAGGACGCGATGGCTTTCAGAGGCAGAATATTGTTCTATGTTTACCATAGTTTACATGTAGTAAAGTCCCATATACTGTACCTTTAATGCAATAATTGTCATCAGCTCAGAAAGGAGTAATTTAGCTCTGCTTCCACCCAGTTACATCATCATGTTCCTGTTGGGTATGGCTGCCCACTGTGTAGAACAAAGCCTGTGAGAACACCCTTTAGAGGAGTTGTCTTACGGTTTCCCACAATAAGCTTCAGGAGAAACTTGTAAAGCACGGGCTGGGAAGGAACATTTTATGCTGGGTCACAAACTGGTTGGAAGGGCGAGCTCAGAGGGTGGTGGTGAATGGTGCAACATCAGACTGGCGGCCAGTCACCAGTGGAGTCCCACAGGGGTCAGTGTTGGGCCCAGTACTGTTCAACANTAATCTGTTTGACTGCACCATGTGGTATTATCAAGTGCTCTCTTAACTGTTCTGTGTCATCTTGGGTACCTCGAACACATCCATTTCCTAGATATCAGTGGTTGAAAGGACGCGATGGCTTTCAGAGGCAGAATATTGTTCTATGTTTACCATAGTTTACATGTAGTAAAGTCCCATATACTGTACCTTTAATGCAATAATTGTCATCAGCTCAGAAAGGAGTAATTTAGCTCTGCTTCCACCCAGTTACATCATCATGTTCCTGTTGGGTATGGCTGCCCACTGTGTAGAACAAAGCCTGTGAGAACACCCTTTAGAGGAGTTGTCTTGCTACTACCTGCTTGTATTTCTTACTCAATGTAATACTGCTGTATTAAGCCTTGAATTAGAGGGTATATTCTAAGAGTGCTGTGTCGGAGCGTGATCCTGATGGGTTTCCATATGAGGAGCACCAGGCAGGGAAGGTGCCTATGTGGTAAGGACTGTTCCTGAATGACATCACAACCCCTAAACCCAAAAGAAGTGCCAATATTCACTGCTGGGTTGCCTTTTCGGCTGGAAATAGGAGATGGCACGTAGAGGGGCTCTGCCATGCTGGGTGGACGTGAGTCGGGATCACCCTTCCCTTCCTTTAGCTGATCTTACTTTTCTGGAGAACTACATTTGTGATACCAGACTGCTTGAACTTGGGGCTTTTCTCCCCTTTCTTCACACATCTTGACTATTTTTCAAACAAGAAAGAAGGAAATTTAACTCGTTTTTCACTGTAAAAGGTGCAGTTTCCTCACTGTACCTCTGGAGGATGCTAGTTAAATTCTGCAGGAAAGCTATCCAGGGTGCACTGCTGGGTAAGTGGAGCAGCAGGAGAAACAAAAAGGGATTGCTGATTTTTGGATATAATTATGTTGGCAAGTGTTTTCTGATGGGATTTTTTTTCGTAATTAAAAATGGGAGAAGAGAAAGAATCACACAGGAGAAATTGTTAGAATGGATTTAATTATAAGCCAATTTTATTAGGTCATCTTTTGAAATTAAAAGACAACTGAATACAAGATTTGTGACTCAGTAAGTAGCATCTCTCTCAGGGGCCTTATTGCAATTTAAAATGCCATTAAATTGACTAGTGGCACATAAAAGTTAGTGTCATAAACCAAAAATTATGATAGAGCTAATTAATTACATAATTATACCAGGGCTATCATCCAGCTTGTTGGCTTGATATCATAGGCCAGCATTACCTGGAGTATTCAGTGTAATAAATGTATGTGTCCATTCACTAGATTCCTCATTCCTCTGGGATAAATTTGCAACATGTGCAAATATTCCATTATAATAGGAAATTACTGGAGTATGTACGTATTATACTTTAAGCACTAGTAGATAAAAGGACATAGTATATTTGCTTTTCTGCTTAAAAGCAGTTAAGGGAAATTTATTTTCTTCTGAAAGAGAACAAATAGTTCTAAATTGGTCTTCGTGAAAAGAATTTTTATGTTTATTGAATTCAGTGCTTATTCTTGGATCACCTGATCAAGTTCAAATGGAAACAGAAGAGAATGGCATTACTTTGAATTAATAGATAGTCATAAAGGGTTTAACTGTTCTGTGTTCTGTTACTCACTCAGAAATTGAGTAAGATTTTAGATAAACAGAGGGGGTATTTAATGGTCCAAGCAGGGATTTGGAGGCCAGGGGCTCTTAAATTCATATCCAGTTTTTATGAAATCATAGAATTGTTAATGTTAAAAAAGATGTTAGAGGTCAGAGAGTCCAGCCTTTGACTGAACACCACCTTGTCAACAATACCGTGGCACTCAGTGCCTTGCCTAGTAGTTTCTTGAACACTTTCAGGGGTTGTAACTCCACCACTTCCTGGGCAATCTGTTCCAATACTTAACCACCCTTTCAGTGAATAAATTCTTCCTGATGTCTAATCTGAACCTCCCCTGGTGCAGGTTGAGGCCATTTCCTCTTGTCCTATTGCTATTTCCCTGGGGGAAGAGGCCAAACCCCACCTTGTTACAAAATCCTTTCAGGTAGTTGTAGAGAGTGGTAAGGTCAACCCTGGGACTCCTTTTCTCCAGGCTAAACAACCCCAGCTCCCTCAGCTGCTCTTCATATGACTTACTTTCTAGACTCTTCACAGCTTCGTTGCACTTCTCTGGACACACTCCAGGACCTCAATGTCTTTCTTGTATTGAGTAGCTGAGAACTGAACATAGCACTCAAGGTGTGGCCTCGAGTGCCAAGTACAGAGGGACAATGACTTCCCTAGTCCTGCTGACTACACTAGTCTTGATACAAGTCAGGATGCCATTGGCCTTCTTGGCCACCTGGACACACTGCTGGCTCATGTTTGGACTGCTGTTGACCAGGTCCTCTTCCTCCGAACCACTTTCCAGGCACTCTTCCCCAAGCCTGTAATGATGTGTAGGGTTCTTGTGAACCAGGTGCAGGACCCAGGACTTCACCTACCTTGTTGAACCTCATAGTTGCCAATGGCCCATTGATCCAGCCTGTTCAGGTCCTTCTGCAGACCCATTCTGCTCTCCAGCAGATCAAGACTCCTGCCCAACCTTCACAGTGACTGAAAGTGTGCCTGATCCCCTCATCCAGGTTATTGATAAAGGTACTAAACAGGACCGGGCCCCAAACTGAGTCCTGGAGAACAACACTTGTGACCAACCACCAGCTGGATATAACTCCATTCGTCACCACTCTCTTAGCCCGACCATCCAGTCAGTTTTTTACCCAGTGATCAGTGCACCTGTGGAAACCATGAGCTGCCAGGAGAATTCTGTGAGAGACAGTATCAAAGGCTTTACTGAAGTCCACATAGACAATATCCACAGCCTTTACCTCATCCGCTAGGCAGGTCATCTGGTTATAAAACAAAATCAGATTGGTCAAACAGGACATGTCTTTCCTAAACTCATGTTGGCTGGACCTGATCTCCTGGTGATCCTGTTTAATACTGTTCTGCCTCCTTTGCTAGAGTTGAGTAAGTCACTTTTAAAACCACACTTTTCAAATATAATTTCTAATGTCTGCTTGTTCATGTTGAGTCTGTTTTTCCAAAGCAGCACCTTTGAAAGCCAGTCATTGCTAGCAGAGGGGACCTCCTTCAAAAATCGAGTACAGTTTGGGTCAAGGGAGTTAAAAACTTTAATGTTTCTACTGTTGCCTTCCTGTTTTTAAAAAATTTACTCTTTCTAGAGTACTATGAGGATTAATGTGCTAAAATTAACAGGGTGCTTAGAAAATGGAAATTTTGAGCCCCAAGGCACACAGTAATGCTCTGCCAGGTACTGCTCTGCCAGGTACGTGGTGATGACCACAAGACAAAAGCAAACCAGAATTTACTTTAAATCACTGGCTTAATATAGATTGGTGGTAATAGCTTGCCCACATTTGTTCACAATTTTGTAACTGCTTAGCATAACTCTGATGTATGCCTTTTTCTACATATTCTGCTATGTTGAGGATATCCAATTATACCTCACGGCAAACTTTGGAAACCTTTTTTGTACAGAAGGGAAGTGATGGACTTTCCCCAAAGCCACTAACTCTGCCACTCCTGAAAATGATTCCCAGGGAATTTTCTGTGAGAGTGACTAATTTTCTCCAAGAGGTTGTTATACCCTTGTAGTTGTGTTTTGGACCTCTCGTGGTTGTGTCATTTGATCTCCCACATAGCAATGTTATGTTCTTGCTGCTTAGCTGCTTGGCTAGTAGTAAGCTTATCCTGGAAAAGAAATGAGATTAAATACTTTAAAAAATACTCTCATAAATGTGGAAAATCAAATAACAGAGCAATTAAATTTGCTCCAAGGTCCAGTGTTAAGGAAATTAAAGAAATATATTTATGTAGAATTAAAAAATGAGGGAATGGGACTGGAGTTCTAACAGCTGTGGAGAAAAAAATGCCTCATTTTATGATGGTATGGATATTTGAGGAATAAACAACAATAAATAAACAAATTCTTGTGCCCTACAAGAATTGAATATGGGGGATGGCAGGCAATGCTATGTGGGTTTATGATATCTATGGAGTGCTGCGGCAGGAGGTAGAAGCATTAGTAGGTGTGAAAACCCATTGCAGAATGTGAGTTGCTGCCAGAGTTGAGCAATTTTTTTCCCTCAGCAAGTGTGTTTTTGCCAAAAAAAGCTGTCATTTTGGTTAGTTGATGCTGTTGAAATCAACCCTAATTTGTAATTAGAACTCTGTGATTAAAAGCAAAAAAAAAAAAATATGGGGGATGGCAGTTACATGATGAAACACTTTCATCTTTGAAGGTTGGAAAGCTAAATGGGAAAGTAAGAATTAAAAAAAAAAAGAAAAAATAAATGGGCATACTACTCCTCATCTGTCAAGTAGGGTGTTACCTTATTTGTGAGGTCTGGGTTCCTATCCTGGGCCCATCTTTGTAGAGGTATAGTCCCAGGAGAAGTGAAGAAGGCTTGGGTGCTGCTGACAAGAAGGAGGCTTGCTCCTCCTCCTCTTCCTCTAGCCTTCCTTTCAGCCCCATAGCACTCCTCCCACCTCTGTGCTGGCAGCAGCACTTGCTGAGGCCCTTGGAGCTAATTAAAGAGAACTCTTTCTCACCCACCCCAGCCCCTGCAAACTCAGGAAGTTGAACTGATGGATGCAGAGGTCTGACAAGAGCCAGGTAAGGAGGAGGAGCGGGGAACAGGCAAGTGCAAGGACTGCAAGGAGAGTTATTCTCAGAGGAAGTAAGCTCTCTTTCAGTTGACCTACCCACAGAACACCTCTCTAGCTGTTTTGGAGCATGGATTTTGCCTTCTGCTTTCCCCACTCTCACACTAATTCCTGGGCAGCAACGTAGTGTGGGACATGCCAGTCTGAGTCACTTCTGATGAATCTATTTCATGCTGTATGAGGCATGGCAGGGATCAGGAAGAGAGTGAGTCAGCCTTTGTGCTGTTTGACAAGTGGCTGGACTGTGCTGGAGAGGAGCAATTAGAATTGAGCTTCTAATCTGCTAATCATTGAGATATTTTTGCTAAATCCCACTGCTTCAGGAAGAGGATGAGTGTTTTGAATCCTCACATGCAAAAGTGTCTTCATATTTACTATGACACGAGCAGGTTCTGCTTTTAATCATGGTAAGCACACATAGAAGTGAAGCACATCAGTTGTCCACAAGTTTAATTTTGGTATGACTAAATTATTTTTTAAAATATGCTCTTAATACATAATAACTGGTTTGGATTCAATTCCAAGATACTTAGTTTCAAATGCACTTTGCTAGGTGGCTTAGATGCCTCTGTAAAGCATAATTACAACTCATCCTCTTCCAACCCCAATCTACCCTGAATATCAGAAATACCTGTGTGAGAGGAAGTCAGGACGATGTGACACTAAGGTGGCCTTTAGACTCCAACATCTGAGCCTGGACCACTGGCTCAGACCACTTTTGTTGTTGCTGTTTGCCCATACTTTTCATAAGCATCTTTAATATAATGTTAAAAGAATTTTTTAAACAAAACTTAACTGAGAAGCATTTCTAAAATAACATCTACTTTTAGTTCTGCCAAATCAGGTCCTGTTTGTTTTCCTAGCTGCTGTTTCAAAATTTAAATTCTCTTCATGGTACTGTAGGGCATGTCCTTTGGTGTTCTTCATGTGTGAGGATTCAAAGAAATTTAGTTTTATTCCTTCACAAGCAATTCTTTTGGGCTCACAAGAGGTGAATATTCTTAGCTTCCCAATCCCCAAGGACGCCCCCAGTCCTGTTAGATATGGGCCCTGATCTGTGTCAGTTGTGCAGGTTTGCATACATTGCTCCCTTTTGCCTACTGAATCTAATACCAAGTAATCTGATGGTTTTGTGTGGTGTGAGGCAACATAATAGGAAAGCAGCACCTCTCTTTAACATAGACATGCCGTTGTCTCTGTGGCATGACTGCTTATCTGCCTAAAGATAGATGACTGTTGGGTTTTCTTTTTTTAGATATTAACCAATTCAGCAGGAAGTCACATAGATATGATAAAACATGTCCATGAGAGCAAGCTCAAGAGGTGTGGTATATGTTGACAGTAGTCTTGGACAACTGTGGTAGGTTGTTCCAGCTGTTTGTGTGCTGTTAACACAAGTATCTTTGTCCTGCACTCTTGTGAAGCACTGGGAAAAGACTAGGTATGGCCTGTGACAATATCTGGGACTGTAGCAGTGTAGAGGTTAATTCAGAGAAAGCATTTGTCTCCTCAGAAGCTGGATCTATAGGAGCACTTGTTTTCTGCTGCATGTTTTGCAATACGTACAAGTGTTTCCCAAGAGCAGTGGTTTAATGAACTCTTGCTGGCACTGTTGTCTTCCAGCTAGATGTGTGTGCTGCTAATTAAAACATTGCTTATTCTATAAAATGGGACAGTCTTAAATGCTTTTTATTGTGCTTTTCTACTGAAAGAGCATTCTATTCTGTTTTGCTAAATGCTGCTATGATTTAATCCCTGTGAATTTAGTGGGCCAAAGTGCCTTTCTTTTCCTGCCATAAACTCCATGAAACCCTCTGTACCTTTGTCTTCTCGTTCAGTGATACTTAGGCATTAATCATCATATTACCCTTCCTACTGAATTCCGTAGAGTGACAATATGAATAGCAAAAAGATTTATTAATTGTGATAGAGATACCCACATATAGACTAGTCCCTTAGGTATGATTTCAAATACATCAAACGGATGTTCTGTGTTTCACAGAGGAAAGGTAGGTTGAGTAATTATAAAAACTGTCTAAGCTAGCCACAGATTCTTGCTAAACTATTAAGTAACCTTTTCCCCCTTTTACTTTCTGTTTTTATTACTTTTGTGCTTATGAATCTGAGGGGAAGAGGAAAATCTACCACTAAGATATTACACTTGGAACCTGGGCAGGGCTAGCTCTATCTGCTTTCCAACTCTTCTTGGTGCAAATGACCTCTGAGAGTGGCGAAAGTCACCTTACATGAGCAATCATCCAGTAGCAGCAAAAATTAGGAGAGGGACTACTGACAGCATGTCTCACAGCCACACCCTGGAAGATCTAAAGGTGGAAGTAGATTGCAGCCTTTGCTGATTTGTAGAGAATGGTGGCAACCCAGTGGTGGCTCCGCTGCGTCTTTGTCCTCTGTACTTCAGCCACACATCTCCAGTCGTTGAACGGGAATATAGGGGTAATGCACTGGCCTTATATAAGGCTAGCACTGACCTTCAATGAGACTGTATGCAAGAAGGCATTTGTTAGGAAACAAATATATTTAGGTAACAATTTGAGAGGCTAGTGTGAAGTGTGAAGATTAAAACTGAAAAGCCTGAACAGTTGTCTGAGTGGCAGATACTTGAGAGATGAAGTTTAGAATGTTAAATAACCATATAAAAATGTTCCACTGAGATGCAAGAGCTAATCAGGCATTGCTACAGAAGTACGGGCAGCTATTTCCTATTATTTTGCTAATTTGTATCTCCTATTGATTACTGAATTATCAAATGAGTCAAATTACTTTGCCTCACAATGAGCAGTTAATGGACAAAGGACTCTGCTCCATCTTCAAAATGGGTATTTCTGTAGATATTTAGGGGGGGGAAGTATGTATAAGAGAGTATAAAGCAGCCTACACGAGTAGGTGGCTGACTGGATCTAAGTCAACTGTTCAAGCCGTGGCCCAACAAGCTGTATGATACAAGAATACCTGCATGAACTTACTGGCTTTTTATATACTGAAAAATGTGGAATGTTTAAAGAAGAAGCATTACTTTCCTCTCTGAAGGATGAAAACATTGAATAAAGATTTGTCCTTGAGCATTTCAGATCCTAACCAGAAATATGAGTTTCTCTTTGTCTAGGCAGGATCACATATGCAAAAAGAAGCAGCCTTGTTGCATAATACATTAGGAAGCATGTAAAGCACTTTCTGATGTTTCATAGTTTGCTCCCTGAAGCTAAAATACGTATATGAATGAGAGAGGCCATGAAGGGAACAGTCTTGCCTGGTCTATAATTGCATGTCTCGTTTGGTAACAATTAGTCCTGTTAGCGACTAGTAATTCCATGTCTAAGAATCCTGTCTAGGCAGTCTGATATTATGTCAAGGTTTAACATCTTGAGTGAATAGCTGAATGAGTTTCTAGCTATGCCAAAGAGTCAGTTTTTACAGCCTTGAAGATAAGGTGACAACATACCATCCAACAAGTCTCAAAATAGGTTACAAAACACCCAGAACACCAACAAGTGATAAAAGCCAAAATATCTCACAGAGATTTAATTATTTCTGAATTATTGATTTCAGTTAATTTTATTTATGTTTGTCTAACGTTTATTTTTCTAGAAACTGAAGTTACTTGTACTAGTAGACTCAAGTCACATTAATTCAGCAATGATAATTGAGCTAGTTGTTGTCTGAAGTTAACTCAAACCTTTTCAGAACTTGAAAATTTCATAAGCAAAAAGAGGAAGGTGTTTATGAATTGATAATAAATTTTGTATTTCACTAGCTTTTTAACAGTTTGTTAAAGCAGCATTAGAATTGTAAAACACTGTAGAGTTAATAACCATAGATCCTGCCTGCAAATAAATTTGAATTTACTCCAGTATTGGAGTACTAATATTTGCCTGGGAATACAAACTGTGGGGAAAAAATGGACTGGCATGGTGCAATAGTTAAAAACTTACATTAATTCCATGAATTGAGCTAACAGAAACACTCAAATCTGGAAAATTTAACTGGAGGTTAATAAGAATCCGCACTTGAGGTCCATGCCCTCAGTCACTTGCCTGGATTCATAGTAGATAATGAAGATAAAAAAATTAATCAAATTGTTTTAGTTTACAGCTTGAAAGTTGAAGAGGATATGGTCTGTTTCAATGGATATTTGTCATATTTTTCTGGAACCTGTCCACATTCTGTTTTCTTAGTGCAGGAGTTACCTGGAGAAAATCGTGGTCGAAACCCCATAAAACTCTTCATGAATAAGCCCTGTGTGTAGCAGCCATTTTTCTTATGTTGAGGCTTGTACTAGAAGGATATGAGTGCAAAACTCATCTACCTTGTTTATTTACTTACTACTATGACATGCAGAGGAAATAGATCCAGTGTCCTCTTTTATCATAGCTTTACTAAACTTTATCTAGCTGTATCCCCACGCTGTGTCCTGTAGACACTCTTCACTCTGACTAGCATTTTCTCCAGTGCAAATGGCCATTGTAGGTCAATTAAGGAATCTACCATGGAATCTTCTATTGCTTTTCTTCTTCCTGACCACAGGTAATGTGGTTTTTGTTTTTGCAACCTAGACAGAAATCTAAGAAGCTCCAGAGATTGCGTGGGCTCTGTCCTAGATGCCAAATGCTGAGTGCCTCTTCCATGTTTATCCCAGGGAATAACATGAGCCAAAGAACTGAAAAGGTTTTATCCTCACATAAGCAAGACATATGAGTTATTCATAGCTGAACCAGTGAACCCATAACCCTTCATATCTCTGGTGAAACTTGGATGCCTTCTTTAATAGAAATTGTGAGAATGTCTCGTGAAAGCCATTCGATAAATCCTTTGGATCAACTGTTTTTGAAAGCTATTTCTTGTCTTTCTGAAATGAAAAGGATACAAAAAGAAATGCTTACAGATCTATTTTTTCAACTGCATTATAAAAGAGTAAATATGCTATTGAAAATTTGAAATATCACAGTATTAGTAAGGTTGGAAGAGACCTTAGAGATCAAGTCCAACCTATCCAAGACCCATCATCTAAACCATGGCACTAAGTGCCTCATCCAGCCTAATCTTAAACACCCCAGGTGGCTAAGAGGGCCAGTGGCATCATGGCCTGTATTAGGAACAGTGTGGTCAGTCGGACAAGGGAAGTTATACTTCCCCTGTACTCGGCACTGGTCAGACCACATCTTGAGTACTGTATGCAGTTCTGGGCTCCCCAGTTTAAGAAAGATGTTGAGCTGCTTGAGAGGGTCCAGAGAAGAGTGACAAGGATGGTGAAAGGACTGGAGAACAAGCCCTATGGGAAGCGGCTATGAGAACTGGGGTTGTTCAGCTTTGAGAAGAGAAGACTCAGAGGTGACCTCATTGCTGTTTACAACTACCTGAAGGGAGGTTGCAGTTGGGTGGGTGTAGGTCTCTTCTCTCAGGCTGATGACACCAGAACAAGAGGACATAGCCTTAAACTATGCCAGGGGAGGTTTAGACTGGATGTTAGGAAGAGGTTTTTCACAAAGAGAGTGATCTCTCAGTGGAATGGTCTGCCCAGGGAGGTGGTGGAGTCGCCATCCCTGGAGGTGTTTAAGAGAAGACTTGATGAGGAGCTCAGTGACATGGTCTAGATGGTGGGAGGCTTGGATGGATGGAGTGTGGTGCCCATAGTTCCACGCTTGTGGGCCTGATCCCTGGGTGGGCGTTTGCTTAGGAGTTGGACTAGATGGTCCTGTGGGTCCCTTCCAAATCAAAATAACCTGTGAACCTCCAGGGACGGTGACTCCACCACCTTCCTGGGCAGCCCATTCCAATGGCAGATTACCCTTTCAGTAAAGAATTTCTTCCTACATCAAGTCTAAACCTCCCTTGATGGAGCTTGAGTCTGTGTCCTCTTGTTCTGTTACCAGTTGCCTGAGAGAAGAGATAGACCCTCTCCTGACTACAATCTCCTTTCAGGTAGTTGTAGAGAGTGATAAGGTCACCCCTGAGCCTCCTCTTCCCCAGACTAAACAACCCCAGCTCTCTCAACTGCTCCTCACAGGGCTTGTGCTCCAGCCCCTTCACCATCCTTGTTGCCCTTCTCTGAACAAGTTCTAGTAATTCAATATCTTTCTTAAACTGAGGGGCCCAGAACTGGACACAGTACTCAAGGTGCAGTCTAACCAGTGCCAAGTACAGTGAAAGGATAACTTCCCTCTTCCTGCTGGCCACACCATTCCTGATGCAGGCCAGGATGCCGTTGGACTTCTTGGCCACCTGGGTACCCTGCTGGCTCATGTTAAGTTCCTATCCACCAGCACTTCCAAGTCTCTTTCTGTCTTCTCCCTCTCCAGCCACTCTGTCTGCAGCTGATAACTCAGCATGGGGTTGTTGCGACCAAAGTGTAGAACCTGGCATTTGGACTTGTTGAATCTCATCCTATTGGAATCTGCCCAGATCCCCAGTCTGTCCAGGTCCCTCTGCAGGGCCCTCTTACCCTCTAATAGATTGACACCTTCTCTGAGCTTGGTATCATCTGCAAACTTGCTTATGATTTACTCAATCCCCTCGTCCAGATCACCAATAAAGATATTAAACAGGACAAGGCCCAACACAGATCCCTGGGGGTCATCAGTAGTGACCAGTCGCCAACTGGATGAGACACCATGCACTACCACTCTCTGGGCTCAGCCATCCAGCCAGTTCCTAACCCAGCGCAGAATGCTCCTGTCCATGCCCTGGGCTGCCATCTTCTCTAGGAGTATGCTGTGGGAGACTATATCGAAGGCTTTACACAGGTACACTACATCCACAGCCTTCCTCTCATCTACCAGGCAAGTTACTTGGTCATAAAAGGAGATCAAGTTGGCCAGGCAAGACCTATCCCTCTTAAATCCATGCTGACTGGGCCTGATCTCCTGGTCATCCTGCAGGTATTGCATGATGACACCTAGGATTGTCTTCTCCATAACTTTACCTGGAACCAAGGTCAGGCTAACAGGTCTGTAATTTCCCATATTGTCCTTCTGAGCCTTCTTTTGGATGGGGGTCTCATAGGCCAGCTTCCAGTCATTTAGTTGTAGTGAACCGAAAGGTGCTTTTTCACAGAGAGAGTGATTCCTCAGTGAAGTGATCTGCCCAGGGAGGTGGTGGAGTCGCCATCCCTGGAGATGTTTAAGAAAAGACAGGATGAGGGACTCAGAGAGATGGTCTAGATAATGGGACAGGAAGTTAGATCATTATATTTAAGAAAAAAAGAAAAATGATGATGACATGACCCTGAGATTAGCGCCAGGGTTGTGGGCTCAATCCCTGTATGGGCATTCACTTAGGAGTTGGACTCAATGATCCTTGTGGGTCCCTTCCAACTCAGAATGTTCTGTAATTCTGTGATTCTGTGCTACCTGCCAGGCTGGACTGTTTAACTGAAGTTATGAGTGCTGGTCTCCGTAGGGGCATCTTTATTGCTCACTGCACTGATACTTCTCTTCTCTAGGCAATGCTGAAATTATTTACCTACCAATCCCTGGTTTTCAGTAGATTTGAAGGTATTAAGACCACCAAAACTTTGTTTCTGTCTGAAAGTTGGCTCAGATTTTGATATTGCGTAGCACCAGGGATTTTGGAAGTACAGTGAATCCCTACGCTATTGTGACCTCTGCATTACGACCCCACGCATTTGCGAGGTGAATTTATCGCAGTTTTGATTCCACCATTTGCGAATTTATGCGGCTCACACATGCACAGTGCCTCTGCTCCACCGAGGGGACGTGGGGCGGGCAGTGCGGAACCGTCGGGGCGTGGGGCGGGGCAGGCGGTGCAGGACCAGTGGGGCGCAGGGCAGATGGCGCGGGACCGGTGGGGCACGGGACCGGCGGCGCAGGGCGGGCAGCGCGCAGCAGGCATGAGCACCGGGGCTGGGGAGGGAGCAGGCGCAGAGGCATGGGGTTTGGTCCCGGCGGCCCCGCGGGTTCTCGGGCTTGGGAGGGGGAGTCTCCTGAGTCAGAGGGGCCTCAGAAACGGTTCCCTTTGGTCCCCCATGCTCAGAGAGCCAGAGGGGAGAAGCAGAAAAGTTCCCGCAGAGCTCCAGACTGCTGG
>WEKX01000688.1:204516-236236 GCA_013390025.1 Pitta sordida
CATTTGTGAGGTGAATTTATTGCAGTTTTGATTCCACCATTTGCGAATTTATGCGGCTCACACATGCACAGTACCTCTGCTCCACCGAGGGGACGTGGGGCGGGCAGCGCGGAACCGTCGGGGCGTGGGGCGGGGCAGGCGGTGCAGGACCAGTGGGGCGCAGGGCAGATGGTGCGGGACCGGTGGGGCACGGAACCGGCGGTGCAGGGCGGGCGGCGCGCAGCAGGCATGAGCACCGGGGCTGGGGAGGGAGCAGGCGCAGAGGCATGGGGTTTGGTCCCGGCGGCCCCGCGGGTTCTCGGGCTTGGGAGGGGGAGTCTCCTGAGTCAGAGGGGCCTCAGAAACGGTTCCCTTTGGTCCCCCATGCTCAGAGAGCCAGAGGGGAGAAGCAGAAAAGTTCCCGCAGAGCTCCAGACTGCTGGAGGGTGGAGCAATGGGCGTGGCCTGCATGCATATTAACGACATGCACTTCTTTGCGAGTTTAACGTTTTGCAAGGGCTATGGCCTGTCCCATTCCTCACGAAGGACGGGGTTTAACTGTTTTTGTTATCTTCTCTTGGAAGTTTACTTTTCTCTTGATACTAACATTGGCTAGAAGAATGTTTAAGGTTATCATAATTAACTGATCAGTTTAGAGAATTTGCACAGCAATGAAAAACGCAGCTTTCCCTACACCTCGCTTAACTTTATTACCCAAATGTGATATCTCATTTCAAGCTAAACCATACAGCTGTGCTATGGAAATGGTAATGGGGAGGGAGAATATCCTATATGCTGAAGATCAGCTGTGTTGTGCTTTATTGGAGAACATTTGGAAATTAGTGAAAATATTGAATACATTCTTTCCTAGTGGACAGCCTTAACCTCCTACAATTCCTTATAATTGCAGATCCTATTTTTTTTCAAGTTAAAAGTCATATTAACATGCCAGAAATAAATTGTTGCCTACTTTATTGCTGTTTTGCAATCACTGGACAATAACAGGGTTTAAAAATGCTGTCAGTTGCTCTGATTTGAGATCAGGATATCCGTCTTTTACAAATTAGACCAAGCCTATCATAACTGCTTGAAGCCATGTGTATATGTTGCCATATCTAAAGCAACTAGCTACTGCAGATTAAAAACTGCAGCAGAGAGGACAGGAAGTGAGAGCCCTGTTTCCCTTTCATGTGCCAGAGAACTACAAAGGAGAAAAATATCTTTGTGGCAGCGTGGCTGCTGGGATGTCTGAGCTGGAGTTAGCAAGCAGCTGGGGTGTAGGACAACTGTCAAGGCTCATCACCCATGTGCACTTGTAATATAAATATTCTCTTAGTCACAACCATTCTTTGCAACCAGTCTTTAAACATCAGTATTAATAAAACTTAGGAGTGTTTCTTGTGCGCTACTGAACAGACAGAGGCTTCTGGCCATTTTTACCCATGCAGCTGTATTCAGGCATCTGTGTAGCATTTGTGCAATGCTTGTGATAGACAAATCTAGGATGGGAAGAAATTTCCAGACTTGATGTGTCCAATCCTCTGCTAGTTAAGGCTTTAGACAACTCTGTTTATGCATTTACCCTATTCAGTGTTAAAATAGGATAGATTGTTTGCATTCTTCATGCCTAGGTAAGCCTGTTCCAGAAATTTGTTCATGTGATGGTTGAAAGCCAGTCTTTATTTGCCAGCATAGACATATTCCTGGCCAGTGTTATGACTGATCTGTCTGTTGGCCTCGACCATTGCTTAAGTAACTCTAATTCACAACTACATGTTGTTAACCCCTTTTCAACATTTCCATGCTCTTCTTCTTCTTTCATGTTTCCGACTCCTGAGTAACAGATTACAGAAGGCCTTACTGGTCCCCAAAACTTTGTTCTATGTGATTTCATTCTAGAGCTGTGGCTTCATCTTCAAGGTCATCCTGCATCTCCTTTTTGCATCTCCAGTCATGCTCTTACTTAATGCTGCATATGAACTTCAAATCTTTAAAGTATTTAATTGAAGTGTGCTTCCTATTGTACTTTCTTTGCTGATACAAATAATGAAAATATAAAGTAAATTTGGTCCCCAAATGCACTTTGGACAAAATCTACAGCCTAGCTTTTACCGAGTTCATTCAAACCCATCTATTGTTATCTTATCTGCTAGCCAATACTGCCTTTTCATTTTGGCTAAAATTTTCTCTTGGGATATTATAAAGGTTTCCAATTTCTTTTTTCTTTTTTAAACCAAGTTTCCAGATGGTTGGATTTATCCTATGTTCTTCGTCTTAAAAAGCATCTTTTTATCAAAGGCTGACACCAGATTAGTTTGACAGAGCCTGCTTGCCCATACTGTATGTATATAATATACTTACCGCCACATTTTTAATTTTTCTTTCCTTGAAATGATTGTGAAAGCCTTGGGTTACTACACAGGTTACACATCTGTAGTTTCCAACATTAGATTGCCCCAACATTCTCATTCCTTCTTTAAACATTGAATGTTATTTACTAGCTGTATAGCCTCATCCTCCTTTCCCCATCATCAGCTGAATAATTTATTAAAATCCTTGCTCTTGAGTTTCAGTTTCATATGCCAGGTTTTTTATGTTGAGAACTAACAGTTTCATATGCCAGGTTTTTTATGTTGAGAACTAAAGAAAGTTTAGTTCTCTACTGAGCTGCCTGAGTCCAACTTAGCTCGCACCCACTTCAGACGTGGTAGTTTTCTAGTCATTAATTGCTGTCCTGCTTTACTCATGTCTATTGATGACAGACAGACTTCAGCCTGGTTCAGCCTAGTCCATGACTGTTAAGGAGTCTGAATCTATTTTTTGTAATGAATGTAAGGTGATGCAGTAAATGGATCTGGTGAAGTCAGGGATACCAGGAAGGACTCAGAGCTACTAGTTGTTAATCAGGCATCTTAGCAGAGACACGCCTAGATGCAATTTCCTCACCTGACAAAACATGTGATTTCATCTCCCAGTCTCCTGCTGCTAAAGATAGTTATCAAGTGATACACAGAAGTGCTGTTTCCTCAAAAATCTGAAAGCAATGCACTGCAGTTTATCTTGGAGTGACAGACTACATTTAATTTTTCTGTGTTGTCTTCTCTTGTAGAGGAATTTTTTTATTCAATTTATGGTTTGTCATTAGAGTGGCAGGTGGAAACACAACCTCTTTCCAGTAGTTTCAAAAAAAATGGGCGGATGCACCACCTACTCAGTGGTTGACATTTGATAATGCTTGACTTGCTTGTGATGGTTTTTTGGCATTTTTTGAAATTGGCAAAAGAAGTCTGAAATGGAGCAAGTTCTGATGCATTAGGAAAAAAGAATCATAAAAAACTCCCTGGATCCCCAGCTCCCACTCTCTCATGATTTGCCTTTGCAGTGAGCAGCTAAACTGGTCAGAACATTACTAACTAGAAAGTAATTAAGGCTTGTTCATTAATTAAACAGAAAAAGAGAGAGAAGTGACATTTGTTGATGGATTCTTTATGGTAAATGAATTGCCGGATGGTCAATGTTAATGTTTTCCAGTTGATTTCCTTTGATTTCTTGGCTGGGATTGTAGCGTAGATTATTATTGTCTCACACATCTGCTAGAGGATGCATTTCCATTGTACCTCACTGCTCACAAACACATGAATAACTTCCATGTTCAGCACTTCTACGTGTATCACTGCATCAACGTGGGAAGAGATGTTCCTGTAGGCGTACAGAGCTCTTAGATATGCTGCGTGTGTTTGTTTTTTTAAGCAATTGTCCCATCTGTGTGCTTAGTTTTAATTGAATGATGAGCAGTAAGGAGCATAATTTAGGAGGTATGCTTGCTTTCAATTTTTAGTGGTTTCATTATAACTTCTCTTCAATGACTGCCAGCAAGACACAACACTGTAGGAGTAATGGCATTCTTAGGTGATGCTGTTGGTAGCTAAAGTGCTGAGCAGGTTCTTAGTACTTGGTGGTTCATTGCTAGAAACCAAGAGCAAAGTTCAGTATGCATTTCCTATGATGTAGTTAAACTTTTCACATAATTGCCTTTTTCCCCCTATGAATTTCTGGGAATTCTAGCATTTATCTGAGATTGCTATTCTTTCTCTTTTACAATAAGGTGGTTGTATTGGGTTTGTGTGGCAAGTTTTTGGTAGCAGGGGGCTACAGGGATAGCTTCTGAGAGAAGCTTCTAGAAACTTCCCCTACGTATGATGGAGCCAGTGCCAGGGAGCTCCAATATGGGCCAACCATTGGCCAAGGCTGAGCCCATCAGCAATGGTGGTAGCTTCTCTAGGTTAATGTATTTGAGAAGAGGGGAAAAACTTGCATGCTTGCAGCTGAAGAGAGGAGTGAGAATATGTGAGAGAAACAACTCTGCAGACACCAAGATCAGTGAAGAAGGAAGGGAAAAACATGCTCCAGGTGCTGGAGCAGACCCTGAAGCCTGTGGTGTCCAGCCAAGATCAATCCACCACACTGACTTGGTATTTCAGTGTCTGGAGGCACTTCTGTTTGCTAAACTAGAAGAAAGTACTTGCTTCAAAGGTTCTTGTATCCCAGATGGAAGTGATACACATTTCCAATCAAGCATGAATGTGTGTGTGTGTTTAAACAGGGCAGAAAGGTGTACTGGAACAGAGAAAAGAATATGTTAAAATATCTAAACTATGTTTTGTTTAACTTATTATCAGTTCTATTTTTCTTCCAAACAAGTTTATCACAAGTGTCAGTAGAATAAATCAAATTAACTACAGTAGTGGAGCTACAGTGGGCAGATTTAGTCATGATATACACACCATTTAGTATGCTGGAAAGCATCTCAAGCAATGTTTCCAGCAACGTAGTCAGTGTTTTCTTTAAGTTGACAGAAGAGTAACTCCAGTAACATCAGAGATATTTTCAGGGTTTTTTTAAAGTAATATTAATTTAAAAAAACAAACAAAAGAAATGCCAGAAAGTGCTGATTTGACCTTGAATTCAGATGATCTTTAGGAACATATATCTCCTTGTATACTTTTCCATGTTCATTTCCAGCAGAGATCCCAAATGTTAAATACTGGAACAAATTTGTACTTGCACAATAACATTCTTCTTAATGCTATGCATACTCTCTACAGTTTTGTTGCTAGTTTTACCTGAAAGAATAGTGGTTACTCAGCCTCTAAAATAACAATTTCACATTACAGTGATCCCCCGCATATTCGCGGCTCACATATTCACATATTCAATGAAACGTGATTGGATTTTCAGTGAGTTGTGAGACCGCACACATGCACAGAATGTCACGGACCCCAGATTTTGTGGCCAGGAAGCACCAAAGGGCGCTTCCTCTGCTTTAATGTGGTGCTACAGTGCGAGCCACACTCCCAGGACCGCCCCTCTAGACCGTGTTAGTAGAGGGTGCGTGGCTACAGGCAGGGAGTAGTTGAATATTCATGGGTTTGGTATCTTCACGGATTTCAAAACTCATGGGACCTGCCCAGATCCGACCCCCAGCAAATTCTGGGGGATCACTGTACTATTTGTGAACATCCTTGATAATATGAATTCCATTGTAGAGCTAAATTCAAATTTGAATGTTTTAAGAAAATGTGTTTTTTAGGGTTTGGCTTTCTTACTCCCCTTCCACTTAATACTAGAAGTAGAAAAAAATTTCGAGAATTTCAGTATTAAACTTATTGCTGTGTCTATGTCCTTAGGCTTTGAATTTAAAATTATCCATTATCTAAGGTAATATTAATTTTTTTCCCCTTGATTTTTTTTGAGCTCCACAGCTATGTTGATGCTTCTGTGCTCTTTGAGAATGGTTTGTAGGAGCAGATCCAAAGGAAGTCCCTTTACACACCAAAAGAAGGAACAGGACACAGGATATGGATGCCAAACTGATCAACAAGCCATACATCCTTCCTTCCTTTCTTCCTTCCCTCCCCCTGTTAGTTCTGCACACAACATGCAGTAGGATGTCTTTTTTTTTCACGTTGAATGCTTTCCATGTAACATTTTTAGGTTTTGCTATTTAAAATAACATTTACTGTTGGCTTCCCATCATCATCAACTCATTCTGCCAACAACAAATGCTATAAAAAAGGGCAAGACTATATAGAATTACCTCTGATGATCCTATAGACTACAAAGGAAAAATGAAGATGAGAGTGAAGGGAGGAAAAGATGGGTCATCTGGACAAAGCGATACAGTATTCTGTTTGACTCCTTTGAATGTTGTTATCCTGATTTCTTCTGTTTATGTTGTTTGATGATTGTTTTACCCTATTTTACTCTTCCCACATTTATGTTTCATTGCTTGCCTAGGTTAGTTTTACTGCTTTGTAAAGGACAAATATTTTTTAACCGTCACTTTGTAAAATCAGAAGGCAAGTGAAAGGAGCACAACTGGGAAACAATAGGAAATAATATCCGTGGCATCATCTTACCCTAAAGGGACTGTTATTTAAAAGTCAGTTTAAGTTTTAGGGGTTGGCTTACTTTTTGTATCCCCAGGAGCTGACAGTGATGGAAGTGAGTAGGCATTCATGTGTACTCATATACAGAAGAGAGACTCAAAATTACTTTAGAAGTCAGAGAGAAGGAGAAAATTATTCAGGCTTGGTGAAGGAAGAGAGGTAAAAGTGTAATAAAATAGACAAGTCAGACTCTTTGTTAAGGTCTTAAAGACGATGGATGGTTGTTTGGTGAAGTTGTGTACAATGTGTTTTTTCTGCAAAAGTGATAACTCCTGTGGCACTGCATCTTAAGTAGGCTCTGAAATATCTGGAGCCACATCTGACTCTAGGAGGAAAAGGTAAAAAAGCTTCCGGGGTGAAAAGTCCTGAGACCTTGCTTCTGCAAAGGCAGGGAAATGAGAGTGGTCAAATCTTTGGCATCTGAGTAGAAAGTGTCAGCCTCGATGTTAAACTTCACCTCGGCACCTTAATAATATATGGAAAAACTAAGTACCAAGATGACATCATGCTGAGCTATGTATTTATATATATCTTTCCCTGAGTTTTCTCTGGAATCTATCTGCCATGTTTTGTCCCAGGGAGGTTCTTCATGGGTTTTCAGGTGCTTTTTGGGGGTCTAAAATTCCCATTTCCCTCCCTACTTCAGTTCATGTTGGTCAATTCTTGCTGAGAAGAACTTGTCCTTCTCTGCATGGATAGGACAACACTAACATCCCAGCAGATAGATTGTTGTGTTTCACAATTTCTTTATTGCTAATTGTCACGATTTAACTGAATTTGTGGTATTTGTTTTAATTACCATCCCAGTTGCTGGTGTCAGGGATTAAATGAGAATCTTATCCTTTGCTTAAAAATAAATCTCCAGCATTGGTAGGTGTTAAGAAAGAGTTCGAAAATATGGTAATGTGGTATGAATTAGACCACATTACATTTATACTATAATTATGTAAGCGTCTAGAGAGGCTTAAACACTAGGAAACAAAGCAGCAAATTTTAAACCGCTTTCATTTTATTGCTTTTTTTTTTTTAGTGCCTACTTTATAATTTGCAGTTACATGAATTGATACTACTGCAAATCAAAAATCACTGTTTTACTTCTAGGAGTTTTAATTAGAATTTTCATGTTAGCATCTCTGCCAATTTTAAGCATCCAGTTGAAGAAACATGAAGAGAAATAACATAATTTTTTATATGAATGTTCAGCATTGTTGGATAGATCTTGAGTTTACACAAAAATTTTATTGAACGCTACAGTTTGTAAGTAAAGCAGGACAGTGCTGCCTCTGGTTTTTGCATTGTGCCAGCTACTAAGTAGGTGGAGCCCAAACGTAGTAAAATTGCTAAACTATTCGTAAGAAGAAGAGATTTTGTCTGTATTATGAACTGTGGTGTTTGTTCCAGGGCAAGGTTTTCTTTTCTTCTTAAATCTTGAAGGAATTCAGGACTAAGTTGTGTTGAACAGTGATGTGGTCATCCAAGGAGAACTGCTGAATGCATTTAATTATCTTCATTGCTTGTCTCAGCACAGAGTGTGCTGATTACAGATAGTGCTGCCTTCAAGAGCCTACTGTTAGCAAGAGTGTTAGGTTTACTTCAGTAGATCAGATATGCAGATTGCTTCAGACAGTCTCATGTCCAGTTGTTTGGAAAGCAGAGATGACCTCTTCCATTGTTTTCTGAGGGATGGGGAGGAGAATTTTCTGTTCCTTCTTGGCACTTAGTGCCATAGTCTTGTTGACACGGTAGTGTTAGTTCATAGGTTGGATTTGATTGTCTTGGAGGACTTTTCACAGAACCACAGAATCACAGAATCAGTAAGGTTGGAAAAGACCACAGAGATCATCAAGTCCAACCTATCACCTATTACCTAACTTAGCCAAACCTGTTACCTAATCTGTTGCCACCAATCTTATTGAGTCAGTGATTCTCTCCCCCGCTGTAATTCTACTAGACACTGAAAATATTTGCAGGTAAGAGCAAATGCTTTTACTCTTCTTGTACTACATATAACCCTCTAATTTATTTATTGTTTTCTTTCAAATGCAGATTTTATTAATGTGCCTGATGTCACATTCAGTTTGAAAAGAAGTAGTACAGATGGCACTCTGGACCAAGTGCCACACAGGGAGAAGGCTGATCCACCTTTCAGGGTAAGAACGTGTTTGACATAAAAATCCTTATGAACAAGAAGAGAGTTACTGTAATGTTAATGCTATGTGTTTTGTTTGAAACAATTTAAGGCGTGGCACTAATTTGGAAAATTTTGTATACATATTAACTGTACTTAGTGTTTTGTTATCTTGAAGTCACCCTGACAAGGCAGCATCTATGGCACAGGTGCTGCATCTCCAAGAGCTGGGTGATGGAGGCAAATGGCAAACACACCTCTCAGCCAGGACTTTGGAGGCTGAGGCAGGAATGCCCTGTATTTGTGTTCACCCTCAAAGCCACTGGGCTCTGAAGAGCAATTTTTTGTCCATTTTGCACTGAGTCAGGCAAATTGCAACCTGTGTAAAACTCAAGTGCATATTTTTTTGAATCTCCCAACTGGTACCATGGGTAGTGTTTTCTTGTTGGTGGCCATGATTTTACCAGGCATTGCCATTCTGACAACAGAAATGGATTTTTTTTTTTTAATTCTGTTGATGAGTTGGTTGTGTCTCCAAGCAATTTTGTGTTTGCACTTGTGTTACACTCTTGCATAACAGGAATGAAGTTAGAGATTTTATGGTTCTGGAATATATTACTATCTTGTACTAGGTTATATAAAATATCAGTAGAGATAAGGCAGAATGTAAAAACTAAGAAGACTGGAACAGGAAAGATATATTGTCCTTCTAACCATACCTTCTGAGGGAAGCTGTACATCTCTTACTTTTGGATTTACTCTGTAACCTGCTTCAGTCTTATATAGGTGACTTTATGCCATTTCCTAGAGAATAAGGAGAAATCCACTGATTGTGGGTCTTTAACCCTTCTCCTGCTGTACAAGGGGATTCCCTCAGAGATGATCTGTATCCTGTGTAACTCATTGCTTATACTCCGCAAAAGTATTTGCAGCCAGACAAGACTAAACAGTATATTCTCCCCTTAGAGTCCTAAGGAGTTGTTCCTTTGGGAGGAGTATTGTAGACTTCTCTACTCTCCTGTTTTAGGGCTTCTGCCTGGCTTTAGGGGTGAAGATCTTTGTGGGAGCAGCAGAGGTTGCCTCAAGGCTTGGGATGGCTTGATGGCTGGTTGCACCATGGTTGCACCAGGCCAGGTTCCCCTGGGCACCTTGGGGTGCCCTGCTCACCCGGAGTATGTGAAGCCTGATGTGCACTGTGTGGACATACATGGCTGACCTTCTGTTCTGCTGGAGGGGAAAAGATTCTGGGGCGTCATCTTTGCTTTAGCAGCAGAACAAAGCCAGTCCTCTTCATCTGTGTTAAATACACCAGATGCCAGAAAATTAGGGAGAGTTCAGGAGGCCTTAAATACACAGAGAACAATTGATGTGCACTGGTTGTTGCTCTGAATGCACTAAATTTACTTGAATGCTTTAAATTACAATGCTTTAAATTACAAATGCTGCAATTAAAGGTCAAAAAAAAAAAAAAAAGGGAGGGAAAACAGTCTACTCTGTGCCTTCTCTCCAGCCTCAAATCTGTCACATCCAGCAGTTACATATTATGGTTTTCCATGATTGGCTGAAGTAAGTGCCCATTCTGTATTGCAGCTCACTTCTTGGGCTGTGATGTGGATCTGCTAATGTAATTCTAAAAATTATCCAAGGCTGTCCTAGTTTTAGGGGTACAAGGAGGTAAAACAGCCTGGCAGTTAGAGGCAGTCTGACTTGCAGCTTTAAAGGAGTCTGTGACAGCTCTACAATTTCTGCAAATGGTTTGTAATTGATTGCTGTCTTTCTGTTGGAGGGTGCCTATTACTGTCAGAGCTTTTTGTCTGACCCGTTTGATTTCTCCAATAGATGTCCAATAAAAAATCCCCAAACCTAACAGTAAGTTTAGGTGGCACATATATATTGTATATCCTTTTGTGATTGTGTATAAAAGGAATTAAAATGGTTTCTGTTTGTATAGTTGCGATTTGGGACTGCTAACTAGATGAACAATAGCTGTTGCTAATAAAAGCTAGTTTGAGGAAACTGTGCAGCCTCAAGAAGCATAGCATCTGGATTGGGATTTTTTCTCTTTGCCTTCTGCTTCCTGCATGTGCTGACTTGATTTCCCATGCCTGTGGGACAGCAGTAGTGCAGATACCGCAGCAGTCTGCGAGTAGGCAATGCTGCAGAAGTATGGGGGAGAGATCTATAAGCACAGCTCTGTGGAGGAGACGGTGGTGGTGCTGAGAGGTTCTGAACACAGGCTGGAACAACAGGCAGTTTGGGATTATTTCAGGGAAGACACAGATAGAGAGGCTGACATTCCAGTTGACAGCAACTGTATATGTAATTGTTTGTCTCTGAGTGGCAGACTCCTTTGAAGTTTGGTTGATTTTTGTCCTGTAACATGTAAGTAAATAAAAAACAGTCTTAAAGCTTTGGATTTAATAGTTACATGTCTGATTTCTAGATTTTGTGTTTCTCATTTGAAGCATTTTTGTTTCTTTGTTTTTCACTATTTTCTTCATCTCATATCAAGCTAAGGTTAGATATCATCTTAACTGAAAGTATAGTGAGGCATTTCAGAAGTGCCTTGTAATCTCAAAGAAATAAGTCTTCTGTTGCTTGTGTACTACATTCAAACATATATTCATTCAGTCATTCATTCTTCGAGGGGTTTTTGTGTAGTCTGAGAAGTGATTGTATGTAGGATAGCTATGTGTTTGTCTTTCATCTGAGAGCTAACAAATCCATTAGGAGGGCAAGAGAGAATGTAATCATTCCAGAAATGAAAGCTGTCCCTTTAGTTACAAAATATTATTACAAACACATGGACATTGAGAGCCATCCATTCCAAATGCTCAATAGTCCTGACAGCTCTGTTTTCTCTGGGATACCCCATTTATAACTTAATACCTTTAACCTTATTTTCTGTGTATTTATGTATATTTAACATATTTCTCTATATTTAAAAAAGATAGATATCATACTTCTAACACATTCTGCTGCAGTACATTTTCAAACTGTGTTAAAATACTGTTTATGTGGCAGCAGTATGTCGTCCTTGCACTTGTTGGTTCTGGAGTAGGTAGGTGTACAATTGACAGAAGAATAGGCAACATCAGAAAATTGAGAATTGAGTATGCCTGTCAGTGTAATTAAGTTGAGTTGTGTTTAATCATTTTGAGAACTAATTTTCTGTGTTCCTGGTGCTCAGTTAGATTCTGGTGTGTTGAGAGTTGCCAAGAATCAAGTTCTCTGTATATCAAAGTAGCATGAAGCCAAAAAAAAGAAAAATGCAACTTTAGCTACTCAGGATGTCTAATTGCAAACTGTATTGGCTAGAAATGTTTTCTCTAGCCCACAGGTTGTTTTAAGGTGAAGTTTAGTAGACTCTTTCTAACTTGCTTATCTTTACTTTGTGTTTTCAGTGTATTAAAAATAACCTTTTATGTAAGATGAACTTAGCTAAACGGTGATTTTTACCATGTAAGTGGCTATTACTCTAAGGTTTCTTGAAAGAATGCTGTGATCTCACTTTTGGTTGCCCTGAATGTTTTGAGTAACATCAGAGAGTGGTATTTCTGAAATCATATTAAATTTTAACAGACAGAAAGAAGTAACTTCATATAAATGCATATATGAGAAAGCGTAGATGTATTTTTACTTTAAATATTTTACAGATCATAAGAAAAAAACCTTAGAGTATACTCTCTGCAAATGTGTCATACAATGTCACATATTCTCAGCTGTATCTTACAGGCCTTTAAGAAACTCGAGAAACTCAGTAAAAGTAGATAGTTTGATGGTTTGTTAATCATGATAAAATAGTCAATAAATGCAGAATGGTTTTATGGTAGCATCTTCAAAAATTAACATTGCAGATGCAGAAATGGAAGCTATTGTGATGAGAAACTTTGAATGTTCAGAAGAACTTGATTTCTAAAGAATGGCCAACTGCTTTGATTTTGTAATGCCCCCCAAAAATAAGAAACCCTCACTCCTCCTTTTTTTTAAAAAAAAAAAAAGAAGAAGAAGAAAAAGTGTATGTGGAATAATTTTGTTAGGCTGAGTGTAAAAATGAAAAATCTTAGAAAGCAAATGTTATTGCAAATCCACTAAATTGTCAAGCTACATTGAAAGAAAGCAAAGCAGAAATGACCAGAAGCTCTACAGAGCCTCAGACCTATTTCTTGCATGGAGGCAATTGTAGTCAAATGTCATGATAGCTTCTCATTAGCTCTATTTTGCATTTCCCAGGCAGTTCCCACTTGTGCAGCATGTCATTTAGTGCAGGAGAGCTGCCTGCCTGAAGGTTTACTCAGCATCCATAGGATGAGTATCTTTATTTCAATCGTGAGAACTTCTCTTTAGCAGTTGATGAGACCCAAAAGCTTGGGGAGTAGTCTGCAATTAACATCCTCTTTTTTGTTTTTTGTAGGAAAGGGATTAATAACATGGTACTCTCAAATTCATGTATTGCCTCTGCAATCCAAGTGTCATTTTCTTCCAGATGTGACATGCATTTAGGGAATCTTAAAGCTAACATGGGAAAATAGCATGTTTCTCAACAGTGGTTTCCTTGACTCCTTGTGCCTGGAGGGGACAATTCTGCATCGAAACCGTGACAAAAGCCTGTGGGGAGCTCTGCTAATTATTGTGCTTCCCTTAGAGATAGCCCAGCCTGTGGTGAGCCCAACTGGAGTTGCTGGCTCCAGCAGTGTGGAGCCACTGCCAGACAGCCACCCTCTGTCTTCATGTGACTTTTGAGAAGGGTATCAGTGATGTGATTGAAAATGTAGCCTTTTAGAAGTCCAGAAGAATTTTGCTAATTAATCCAAGTTTCAATATATTAATCTACCCCTCAGAGAAAGCACCAAAACTGATGCAACTATAGATTATTGAAGGCTTGCTGTAGTCCTCCATGTACGTGCCCAATTCTGGATTTCACTGGTTTGGGTTGATCCTGCAGTTCTGCATCCCTATGGGTGGCCCAAAATTCAAATATGAGTTGCCTCATATTTGTCTTGGCTAACATAATGAAGGATCTTCAAGACAATAAGTCTTAAAGTATGGAAGATGCTATATCTGATGTAAACCTGTAACCAGACATTAGGTCAAGCTGTAGATGGAGACCTCCATGTATAGTTACTGATAGGGAGGTACAAGAACAGCAGGAAATAAGAACAATGGTGAATCTGCAGTTCTTGCAGCAGAGGTGTGACCTTGTGGTGCTCTGTTTTGTGCTATTACATTGAGTCAGTCACCAGCGTTTGAGGAGGAGGTGGTATTTGTTGTCTTTCTTCTGACTAAAGGAAACATCCTCTCGAAAGTACTGAGAAAAGTTTTTGGTGTAAAATTTGCAGATGGTTTTGATCAGGAAAAGAAATCGTTGTTGTGTTTCTTCTAAATTAAGGAAGCCAGTCGGAGATGACTTCTAATGTAGCTTTTCTTTGTAGTCGTCTGGGAAAAGCCATAAAGTTTTACCTGCAGGTGGAAAGCGAAGCATATGACAACACTCTTGAATCATTGCAACAGGATAGAGTTAGCAGTGTCTCCTGAGACACCTATGACTTCATCAATGAAGGGCAGGAAGCTGCCTGGGAGTCCACCACCCTGGGCCTCTGAAAACAACCCTGGTCACCTGCAGTGCAGGATATGACGGCAGCATTTCACTTTGCAATGAAAGGCAGAGATACCTAATCGCACTTCTGACAGACCCAGGGAACTGGGTAATCTCTCTGCAGGATATCTAGGGAGGGATTTGGTTTTTGTCTGGTTGATTGGTTTGGTTGGTTGGTTTTTGTTTGTTTTTTAAAATCAAGATAGTGCTCAGTTACAGTCCTGACAGTAACATATATGTTTTTTCCTTGGGATGCAAAAGCATTTAAGCCCAATTTTAGTGCATGCCAAGGTATGTGATGTGCCTAGCAGTTACCTGTAGAACACAAAGTTACTTTAAAGTTGCAGAAAACTTTCAGTATAAGATTTCAGACACATACAGCGTCTTGGGTACCATCCTACACTTTGATGAGGCTTTGATTCCTATTTTGCTCCATCAGGAACATGTAATGACAAAGGTAGGCCTGAAATGCCCAAACCGAAAAATCTGCTACCTGCAGCAGGTTCTGCAAAATCCAAGACAACAAAAAGATACCTGAAAGGATGGAAGAAGGACAAGAAGAGGGAAAAAAAAAAAAAAAAGGAGTCAGTTGACTCAGATGCACAGGGAGGTTTGACCAGATTTTCATGTTTTGTTACCTGTTGTCTTTTTAGTTGTTAACTTACTGTGAGCAGACATAGACATCCTCTCACATGGTGGCTATTTCCTTCTGAGACAGCTGAATCCTTGTCTAGTGCTTAAACAAAGCCTTGCCAAAACCAGGGGAGAGGTTGATGTGGAGTTCAGAGAATCTATATTTGTCTTTACAGGGGTGTTATTGCATCTTTTAACATTTGAAATGCAATATGCTGGCTACTAACACGAACAGATATGAGTTGCCTTCTCTGCCTTCAAAGGTGACACACTACAAAATGATTATGAAACATGAATGCAACTGCAAAGATGTCTTAGTGGTTGCCATAGTTTCTAATTCAGCGCTTGAGAAAAGTTTTTGCAGTCAGCACAAAACACTTTGGGTGCGAATGTTAGAAACAGTATTTAAGATGCCTGAAATTAAAAATAAAGCAAGAATGAATTTTAAACATTTGCGATGCTAGCTAATTTTTTTAGCACTTGGAATTAAAACACTGTGGTCAATTATGCTTTGAAAATACAATTTGAAGGCATTTAAAAAACATGTTATTAGTATAATAAGCATGATAGGAAAATATTCTGAAAAATCATCCACCCACAGATACAGAAAGTAAGAAACAGACTCCCTCTAGATCAATGCAGAGATCTGCAGACCAGCTGTAGTAAGCTTGAGGTTATAATGCTTAGAGACCACTAATGTCACAGAGCTCCTTTGGTCCAGGGTATGTATGTACATGTTATATGTGTGTGTGTATATACTATATATATATATGCTGTGTATACACATTATGCTTTTTTGTTACCAGTGGTCCAGACTGATGTTACAAAGTAGCCCACAAGTGCTCAGAGTTGTCCTGGAGGCAAGCCACTGTTTTCTTTCGGTCAATGTGTATAGAGACAGGGCAAAATTAACCTTTTACCTTCATGCATTAAGGGCAAAAGCAGGATGGGAAATGAACTGGATGCAGATAAGCATACCTACACATATCAGGACAATAGAGGGAAGCCTGTATTATGGAGGATGTTACTGTTATGGTAACTCTCAGGCCTGGTGAGAGCCTGGCCTGCATTTCATTTCCACTGAAATGGAAAGATGAAAACCAGATGTCTGTAAAGGGAATGTGCGTTATTCAGAGTACACAGGAACAAACAACAAAGCTATGTCATTTTTCAAGTGATCTTAAAAATATATCAAGGTGATGGATAATTTTACATGTAGATTTCACATAGGAAAGGCTTTTAAAGAGGTCTTGAGTATTTGTTGTGTGCTTCTACAGAAGAAGAAAGAAAACACTTTCATTCATTTGGTTTATTTTAGTTTGTGTTGTTCTCTTTTTTGATTTGCCCAAGTTCTTCAATAGGAATTGGAAAGATTGCTAAAACATAATTGTCTTTTTTCTAATGAACACACATTAAAAAAAAAAAGCTGTTAATTGGTAACATCTTTTAGCTGGCATATGGCTAGCTAATAATGCAGGCTTAATTAGCAAATCTGGGGAAAGAATAACTTCCTAATATGGAATTTAAAAGGCCTGCCATTGTTTTTCATCAAGACTGATATTACTTGGGCCTGAAATTTAGCATCCTTTTTTTTATCCAATCCCAGTGGATAAGCTGTGTTTTAACATGTTACAAAAAACAGAGCTTGAAAGTACCATAACTAATACAGATAGGAAATGAGGAAACAGTACCTTTTCAGAAAGCATAGCTATACTCTTAATAAACATGGACCGGGTGACCTGGGCTGTGCTATTTTTAAATGTCATATGCATTACCGTAAACCTTTAATTTCCCCCCATTCAGACTTGCTCTGTGGATCCCTAGAATCTGTGGACTACTGCAGATACAACCATTAACGGTGGATAAGAACAGTAGCCTTGTACATGCTACACAGTAGTCCATGTAATCGGGTTTTTAAACCAGGCTGTACATCCATTGAAATATGAAATGTTAGGTAGCAGGCAAAACCTCTCTTGCTCCTTCAAGACCATTTCCTCAGTTTTATGTTACACAGTCTTCTCACCCAGTGAATCCAATATCTGGCGTAAAGGGCATAGTCCATCCACTAAACAAGAAGTTTCCTACTACTGTGTTGCATTCTACGTGCCTTATCAGCAGCATGTTGTTTCAGGGCTCTGGCATCGTTTTTCTTCTGATAGGCAGCCTCTCAGTGACTGAGCTGTACAGTTTGGCAAATGCTGAGCTGTCAAGTTGTGCTAATGATTTGGAAAGAGATGGATGTAAGTTTAATTGCAGTAATTAAAGGAGAAAGCTGTTATTCCTTTGCTTGTATGAAGGTGATTATCTGAATATCCTTGAAACCTCTGATGCAGTGCACACATAACCAAAGATTAAGATACCCAGGCTTGGTGTATTGTTTGGGTTCAAGAGAAGAGTTTCCTAGAGAGGAATAGGTGTGGGTAAGGGCAGTATTCAATGAAGCCTTTTAAACCAACTTCATTGCACTCTAGGATTGCTGTGATAGGGGTCAACATGGGAGTTAATGTGTTTTGTTATACCACTGGTGTAGTCCTCCTTTTATTGATGAATTACTTGTCAGCTTTTTATTTCATCAGGTCGATATTATCATGCCCTATAATGTTTTATTTAAAGTTACATTGTTCTTAGAGTAATCTGTCTATAGATCTGGTTGGTTTTGTGTAAATATATACACATCAGGACTTTTACTTTCAAGCCTGAATTTATTGCTGAGCCCAGTTTAAATTTTTTTTAATTGATGTAATTATGGCTAAAAAGTTCAAACAAAGGACAAACAAAATTATCTAAAGAAATTATCCAGAAAGCTGCCTCTTTATTTTTCATTCTATCATTGTAAGATCATTTATACCACGCCATTTAGCAGCAAATACCCTTGACACAGCATCAGGGCTATTGATAATTCATGCTGATCTTCAGGGCAGTCAGCACCCTCTAGATATTTTTAGGTATTTGGCTAACTTTCTCTGAGCACCTGATGTTTTGTTTATGCAGTAAAGGCACAGAGGCAGGTATATTTCTGGGGAGATCAAACCCATCTTCCCTTGCCATAACTGCAATTTGTCCTGCACTCACTGCCTCAAGCTGTCTCTAAAAAAGCCTTTTCATCTGTCACCTTTTCCCTGCATTTGTAGGAATAAAGGGAGGAATGGAAGATATATTTCTTCTCTCATACACTGCTTAGCCCTGTTGCACTGAGATGTTGTCAGCGCCTTTGATTTTTGTTAATCAGCACAAAAGAGAAACTTGTGCAGCTGAGCTCAGAGAGACGGTGTTTCGTGGGGGATCACAACATCCGCTGCTTCCTTCTGGGGGCCCTTTTCCTTTGGCAAAGTTTGTATTCACAAGCCACAATGCCCGCCTTCAGGAGGAGTAAAACCAGAGCTAAGAGTTTAGCGCTGGCTCGCAAAACCCAGCAGCAGGCAGCAGCAGCTTACGGCTCTCTGCACAGGATGTTTTCTGTGGTGAGTTCTGCAGAGACGTGGGTTAGGCTGGGGGTTACTGCGTGATTAGTCTAAGGTGATGGGGCTGCAGGACTATGCCAAACTGCCTGCGTTTCATAAATAGTGACTGTTCCCCCATTAGTAATCAAATAATAGATTCTGGTAATGTGTAGTAGGTGAATGATTTTATACCAGTAGTCTGCATGGGAAAAGGCTTGGGTTTTGTGAAGTTTTGGGGAGGGAAGGACGGTTGGCTGCCTGCACTCTTTGCTTCTGGGCTCAAGAAAATTGCTATTTCTTGCACCTGTCAGAGAAAGGATTAAGATCCATATTTTGACAAGAAGTGTCTTTTAAAAAGATTCTTTATGGAAATCTGGAAATAACTGCAGCATAAGTATTTTAACTATTTTTCAGAAATAAGTTATGATTGCGGACATAGGGAGGGAAAAATATGATCTATAATCAAGGTATGGCTGGGGAAATATAAGAAGGCTGTAAATATATTACACAGGTGGTAGAAAATAAATGAGCCTTCTGCATTAAAATTGAAACATCAGGATAAGGTCATTGGGAAGGAAGAACTGACAATGTTTTCACAAAATCAGAGTTTGGGAAAATTTGTATTGTGTGCTTAGATATTGCCTGGTGAGTGTCTGTTTTTTTGTGATCTGGGCTACCAGGGTTCCTCTCTCTTTGTTTTCTTGGTGTTCTCATCTTTATATTTTGTATAGCTAGGATTTAGTGTTCTGCAAGGGAAATGAATTCTGTTTTGCTTTTGACTTTGATGTGAGTTGGATCAGATGACTTTTGGGACTGATTTTAGAGAAGCTGAGCACAGCATCTATTAACTCAGTGATTGCTGCTAGTCCTGGGGACCTGGTCGATGCAGACTCCTGGGCCCAGATCCCTGCTGCGTCACTTGGTTTCTAACTATAGTTTCAGTCAAGTACCTCAGTCACCATTGGTTCTTTCTCTGTAGTCAAAGAGAAAGATGGGCATCTTTCTGTGTAGCAGATGAGAGGGAAGATTTGCCACCACACAAATATCAATAGCTCAGGCACCACATCAGATGGGTTGCATGTTAGATGTTTTACACAGCTGTATGTTCAACCTCCCTTCAAGCTTTGAGCTGTGCTGTCCACAAAGTTACTGGATCATCAACACCTCTTCTTATTGTACTTGTGATTTCTAAATGAGGCTGGTGACATATAAATGTGTTACCAGAACAGGCTTACTTTGCTAATGTAAATGTCCCTTAAATTGGGAAATTCTAACTCAAAGACAAAAATTGTTAATTGCTCACCTGTCTGATAGTTTCAACAGGGCAGCTTCCCATACTGCAGTGTATAGGTGTTGCTTCTCCCTCCTTAAAGCACAACTCTAATTATGCTTCACTTATTGCTGTGGAGGATCCAAGTGGACGCTTTGGAAAAATACCATTCTTTTAGCTAAGCTTTAAACATTTTAGTTAAAAGACCTGCAGGAGATACAGTGAATCATAACAGACCCCTAATATTTCAGCAGTGCAAACACAAACAGTTGCATATTCTGAATGGCCTTGAATGTGGGAAAAGAAGAAGGAGCAGAAGATAAATGATCACTAAGGCTACTACTTTGGTTTAGCTTCCATTGCCTAAAGCTGAGAAGCACTCTTGCCCAAACATCTATAGTGAAAATCCTACAAGGTATTTTTCAGTTAAAATCTGCTATGTTTCAGTTTTAATAAAGAAATTAGACGAGAGATGTGCTGTATTTGCATGTAATATAAAGCAACTTTTTTCGGTGGTCTTTAAAGAACCTAAGTCCTGCACCTTTCTGGCTTTTTCTGTTGCTTGCATACATCCCTGAGTAGATGTCTGAGATTTCCATAGAGTGATGCAACCACAAAAAATGGCAGCCATTAGGGCTACCTTTAGTTCTGGAGAGAAACACAGGGAATTCAGAGGATTGGTGATCCACCCCATGGATTTGTTCAGTGCCCTGCACAAGGGTAGAGAAACCTGAAAATTCCTCAAAGGACGTGCATGGTTTTCAGCTCACCAAAGAGTCTTTCTTAAGTTGCGTAGAGTTTTCTGAGCCTACTCAAAATATTCCTTTCCATCACTTTTTCAAATAAGTCGTGATAGACTGATGAAGTATGTGATATGTATAAATGAGGGTAAAGTCAACAGCAATGTGTGGAGAGACCATAACACTAATTGACCTTATGCAGCATTTATGCTCCACCAGTGTCATTTGGTAGAAAGTCACAGGGTAGCCATGAAATTGTTGTGGTAATTCTTAACCACTGCTGATTAATGTCTTCTGCTCTCTCACTGGTTAAATTTGTGGAGTTTTGTTACTCTGGTGGGGATAGCTCATCCTCACATGGTGACCCACTTGTCTGCAAGGAGCAAATAAAATCTGTATGGCATACTTGCAAGAGTATTTTTTGTTTGCTTTAGGGGAATAATGTGTATTTTTTCTTATCACAAGTATTACTGAAAACAGAATGTGCTTCTTCTCCATCTGACAAGCTAAGCACCATTGGGGTGGTTGACTGCTGTCAGTCAAGGTGATGACTATGGACTGGTACTTTCCCTTCAAAGTTACTCTGAGCAGTTCACATTCACAGGGAATACTCCCTACAAAAGGATGTGGGATCTAAGTCTGAATCTCAAACATGCAGGGATGAAAAAAAATTTTCTCAAGGCTACACATCCTTCTGGTTTCTTAGAGACCAAGAGAGTATGTGGCTGGAGGTTTCTTCCCCTGACTGCTAGATCTGTAGAAGGGTTTATACAGCTTTGTTGGAAAAACCTTGAATATGGCAAATAAACCAGGACAATGCTGGTTTAAGTAGCTTAGCTTCATTCTACCTGAAAAACAAATACTTGGGTTTTTTTTCTAAAAGCCTTGCATAAATTCAATTTGTCTTTCCAGACTCCAGCACTGTTAGTCTAAATTTCTAGATATTTATCATTATTTTCTGCTGTTCAGTGCCAAAGGTAAACCGAAGCTGCTTGTAATCCCCTATTTTGCTACTGAAAGTGGCATACATAAGCTCAAGTGATAGATTTTTGGAGGAAGCGTGTTCCTTCAGCTTCAGTCTCTCCTCACCTTTTATCTGTACCCAGCTACCTTGCAACCTTGTCCACAGTCAGTCATCTAACTTTTTACCAATTCAAATGTTTTTATTCTGATAAGATGCAACCTATAAAGGTGGGCATAAACAATTTTTTTTTACCATTTACTCAGTACAGATGGTCTTGGTCTTGTGCAAATAAAAGCAGCAGCAGCTGTGTGCTTGAGAAATTTATAAATTGCATCTTAGAGTCAAATCTGCCTGTGACAGACATTGCAATGTCAATGTTGGGGCAAATTCAGAGTCATTCTCACCTTAATGCAAGATTATAGGGGATATATTTAGTATCAATGAGGGGTTCCTCTTGAGACTTCTTGGCTTAAGGGCACTTGACTGCCAAGCTCTGATGTGACATCCAGAATGCCCAGGTGGCTTTGAAATCCCAGCTGCAGTCAGTAAGAGGGCAGAGGCTGAGCCTCTCCTGCCCACAGATACAAGATGTAAAAGAGGGGTTCTTAGGGATTGTCACTAGTGCCTTTATACAAAAGATCTGCTTTAGACAGTTTAAAAAAGCAGAAAATTGTTTAATATAAGAGGCAGAAAGTAGCATCCAGAGCAGTGGGGGAAAAAAGGTAGAGATTCCAGTCTGAGTGGTAAGGGAGTTTGGGGAAGAAACATGAAGGAAGAATTGTTTTTATACCTCTCTACTTATTTATTGCTGTGAAGTTTCTCATTAATCTTAGGATGTTTGTCAAGAAGCAGTGGTTCCACTGGCAAAACATGTTCCTACATCTTCTATGGTCCATGCAGTGCATATGAGTGAATGTGAAATACTTTTGCCTTGCAATCAAGTAGCACTTCATGCTTCCTTGGACCCAAATATAAATACCACAGTGGTACAAAGAATGAGTTCTGGATATTGCACAATGTGGAAGCCTCCCATAACGAGAAGGGTAAAGAGCATCAGGACTTCAGGAAAGGACAAGATGCTGTGAGCAGCACAGGATGTCAAGGGCAATATTTTTAATGCCAAATTTGCAAACATATTCAGGAACATGTTGAAGTTTATAAAAATAAGAGCTTGTTGGCAGTATCAGAGGTAATCCTGTGCCTTAGGGTTAGACCATTTATGCAGAACAATTTCTGACGCCAAAATTATGTTGTTTAGGTGGTCAAAAAGTATCTATGTAGAGGAGTATAATCTATTTCCAGGTGCTTTCTTATCCAGTGTTTCTTGGTGACAGATGCAACTCTGACCCTAAAACTGAATAGGGTATAGAAACAGCATGTTACTCAAGGTCTGCCTGCTCTGTATGTGAAGGTGGTTGAGGGGGTTTTCTACATCTTCCTTGTAAACCTTTGCCTGATGATAATGCTTATGACTCACTTTCCATAGGCTGTTTTGCATCCTTGATCCTAGTGTCCTTGATCAGTCACCAAGCTGATGTAAATCAAGCTGCCCTTGTGCAACTTGAGTTGTAGAGAGTGTAAAATCTGAGATGTTCTGATACAAATAAAACCAAAGAAAACAAAACTGAAGTACAGTCATACCTCGCTCAGTCACATTCCCGCTTCTGTGTTTTTAGATCCTTGTGGGGTGGTTTCAGTGAAAACTCTTCACCACTCACCTCTTCTGACAGCAGCCAGCGGGAAGCTGCCCCTGCCTCCCTAGTTAGGGTGTGCTTAGGGTTAGCAATGGCCCCGGCCCCACGCCACAGAGCACCCCCTCAGCTCCAACGATTAACAGAATGCCTTCTCTGCCACACACTATCGGTGTCCTGAGGACTGGGCAGCGGCTAGAGGCGGGACACAGGTGGCATGGGATGGAAGGTCCCTGCCATGTCAGCACAAAGTGCTTGGAGAGTCCCGACAGCGAGAGGGCTGTGGGATCTGCGCAGCTGCCGTGTGGGACCGTCCCAGCCAGCTCCCACCACAGAGCAACTTGGTATGGTGGCAGCAAAAGCTGGGAATAATTGTGCTGGCTCCTGCAGGGAACCCCATGGACTCCCTGGGCAGGGAAGATTCCCTTTGCTTCCCTGTGCCATGAGAGGGCATGGGGAGGTGGTGGGAACGCCCTCCAGCGCTCCGAGGCTGAGGGGGGGTGGGATGGTGGGTGTGGATTATTTGCATATTTATAACACACCTGTCCTGACAGAACAGGGCATTCACAGCATGGGAGGAGACCCAATCCCTCCAAAATTTCAAGGTATTACTGTACGTCAGCATTCAACTGTTTAGAAGTTGCTTTAAAATAGCATACATACCCCCCCCCTTCCTAAATTAAATTGTGATTTGTTTCCAAACCACTAATTAATCTTAGTTTTACAGACTGACTCTGATTTTTAAATGNCATTCTGATACAAATATAACCAAAGAAAACAAAACCGAAGTACAGTCATACCTCGCTAAGTCACATTCCCGCTTTTGTGTTTTTAGATCCTTGTGGGGGGGTTTCAGTGAAAACTCCTCACCTCTCACCTCTTCTGACAGCAGCCAGCGGGAAGCTGCCCCTGCCTCCCTAGTTAGGGTGTGCTTAGGGTTAGCAATGGCCCCGGCCCCACGCCACAGAGCACCCCCTCAGCTCCAACGATTAACAGAATGCCTTCTCTGCCACACACTATCGGTGTCCTGAGGACTGGGCAGCAGCTAGAGGCGGGACACAGGTGGCATGGGATGGAAGGTCCCTGCCATGCCAGCACAAAGTGCTTGGAGAGTCCCGACAGCGAGAGGGCTGTGGGATCTGCGCGGCTGCCGTGTGGGACCGTCCCAGCCAGCTCCCACCACAGAGCAACTTGGTATGGTGGCAGCAAAAGCTGGGAATAATTGTGCTGGCTCCTGCAGGGAACCCCATGGACTCCCTGGGCAGGGAAGATTCCCTTTGCTTCCCTGTGCCATGAGAGGGCATGGGGAGGTGGTGGGAACGCCCTCCAGCGCTCCGAGGCTGAGGGGGGGTGGGATGGTGGGTGTGGATTATTTGCATATTTATAACACACCTGTCCTGACAGAACAGGGCATTCACAGCATGGGAGGAGACCCAATCCCTCCAAAATTTCAAGGTATTACTGTACGTCAGCATTCAACTGTTTAGAAGTTGCTTTAAAATAGCATACATACCCCCCCCCTTCCTAAATTAAATTGTGATTTGTTTCCAAACCACTAATTAATCTTAGTTTTACAGACTGACTCTGATTTTTAAATGTATTCTATCAGTGGGCAACTGTAATTCCAACAAACACCATTCAGTTTGTGTTGCATTTTCTTGGGTCCTAATAAGCATTGAAAATACTAAATGTATCTAAATTTCATACTTCTCCAAGCTGTCATTGTATAACATTGCGAAGCTGGTTGTGCATATTGGTGCAGAAAGTAACTTAATTTTTTTAGAGTGGTGGCATTGCTCAGAACTGGGAGCTGGGAAGCTACAGAGTAATATGGACTACATGGCAAGTATCTGACATTTTATCATTTATTGTCATCATGTAGGTGTTTTATCACAGGAATTGTTGAGATGAAAAGTTGATAGTTCATTTAGCCTTCACCCTACTGAAGCCTTTGTATAGCTCAATTAATTTTCAGAATAACTTTCGCATTTTTTCTTTTGATGGCCTAGTATGCTGGTGAATGTAGCTACACAGATGAACAGTGGTGGATCAGAACAGCCAAAAAGGATCACTTGAAACAGCATGTGGAATAAATTACTACAGATTACTGCAGACAGTTCTGAAATGAACTTATGTCCTGGTATCTTCACTGAAACAAGACTTACACTTGAAATAAGGCAGCATTCATGTAGTCCTTATTTAAATGCATTTGCTAAATACAAGGGGGTAAACAGAACAAGATACGCAACTGTCCAGTTTCTTAGCAAGTGTCTGAATGACAGAAGTACTGAAGAAGAATTATTTCATGTAGTATAAAGATGTGGATACTGAATGCCATTGTGTAATGGTAGTGATAACTTACAGGGGAACCCTATGTAAGAAAGAGAACAGTGGATTAATTTTAAAATTACACGTTAAAGATTATTGCCTGCAAAAGCTGCTTTTGGATGTTTGTAGTGGCCATACGAGAGAAAATTATGCAACTATTTCATAGTGTCAGAAATATCTCTTCTCTTCCATCTTTACTGACAAGGTTAACTGTTGTTTTTTTATTTTCAGTGCCTACCTTGCTCAATTGAGTATTTTCTGGTTTGTTTGGTTGGTTGGGTTTGGTGGGTTTTTTTTTTATTTTTATCATTCTTCTAAAGAATCCCAAGAGATTTAGGTTTCCATTTGCCTTTTTTGAAAGATCCTGATACATACTTGTCTCCTTGGAGAGAAAGCATCTGAATATCTTTTGACAACCCAGGGCACTGGAATTTGAATCCTCAGCCCCACATTTCAATGTTTAAAAAGCAACAACAAAATACACAACACAGAATAGGTAGCAGATGAGAAATAAAAGAATTATTCTGGGTGTTTATAAGATATCTATCTACTAATTCTTTCTATTTTTATGCAGAGAGTGTTGCGAAATAAGAGAGATAGGAAGCAGTGTGAATCTAATGTCATAAGAGTCAATGTAGGTGATGCATATATCTGAGTGCTCTCTCATCTTTTGCATCCCCCAAGCTTGTATGTGAAGACAGAAAATAATTTGCACTGGAAAGCACCTGAACATTTTAAATTCATTTTACTGCTGTGATCTGGATCTGCTATAAATTAAATCTGTTCCAAACTATAAAGATACACGTGACAAAAATCAATGGCAAGCTCTGCCCACTGAATTTGGAACAGCAAAACTGGAGGAATGTAGAAGTAATTGTAGTATAGCTTGTATTCTGAAAACATTGGCACTTGTCTCTTTCCTCTCACTTAACAGAGTGCAGAACAGATCAGTGCATTGTGCCGAAACTTCCAGGAAGTCCAAGCAAGCAGTATGGAAGGACAGAAGGACAACCAGGATCCACCTCCACGACCATTAGCTCGCCACCTTTCTGATGCAGATAGATTGAGGAAAGTCATCCAAGAACTTATGGACACTGAGAAATCTTATGTCAAGGTAAAAAAAAATAAAGTCTGGTTTGCTACAGCCTTTTTTTGAGGCTGACTGTGACTTGTGGACCTTATTAGCATCGTTCATGCTTATAGCTACATAACCAGCTCTCTACAGGGGCCATCATCTACAAAGTCTGCTTATTTAATTGTTCTTACTGTTTTCAGCAGCTTGCTCTGTGACAGAGGCTGTAGGATTTCATGTGGTAGCATTAGTTCTAGTAAATTTGTAGTTATACTGGAGAGTGGTAATTTGTTGGGAGAAGATATCTGCAATACAAAAAGGGCTTTCCAGGGGATGTTTCCCTAGTTTTCAAGATGAAAATTAATCTTGTGGCAAAACAGCTTAGTCTCCTAGAAATCAGAAAAAAAAAGCTTAATTGTGGAAAATAGCGCGTAATTATTTTTGAATCAGCGAAGCTAAAATTCACAACTCCAGCTGGTTGTAGCATCATATGTATGTTACTTCTCTTCTGACTGTTAAGTTCATGAGTTGTTTGATGTATCCCTCTTCTTTTTATAAACCCTAAATTCATGTGACTGGATATCAAAAGAAACATGAAAACATTGATTTCACTGACCTTCATCAAGAAGGAATCATCTCATTTACTGGATCTCAGAACAGATGTTGGTACTTGCTGCCATAATGTTTGTGTAAAAGAAGAGAAAACACTTTGCACAGACACTTTGTGCATTCACCAATACACTAATACAGCCATAGGCTGTAAATCTTGAGAAAGCTTTACAGAACATGGACACCTGTGTATGGTTGTTTCAGAGGAATTTCTTGAAAAAAGCATGACTATGGAGGTCACTGACATATGTGAAATATTGCACCAGGAAAAATCCTTGCAGGTTGCACATACTCATTGCAGCATTCTTAGGTAGTTGCTCATAATTCCTTCTACATAGAATTTCTGGTGTTTCTCTTCTTTGGTTGGTGAGCCCTACAGTGCCCCAGCCCTGATGTCATAGTCTGGTGTGTGGGATAGTAAGTCTTCAAAAGTGGCATAAGTTCTTTGAAGAAGTGACTTATAAACCCCTCAATCACATCCATCTGCCAACATAACTGAAGACTTTAATAAACAGTAGGAATTTAAAATGCTACATGTCCTCCTCAATATGACTACAGATGTTTAAATGAGTGGCTATCATATGGTTTATCTAACATACATGATTAAAACATTTGGTGCTGTTCATACAGATGGATTCATTAGAAAACCATCATCTGTAACATTTTTCCTCATGCTAGCCTAAAATATAATTTGCCATAATCAAGATGTAAAGCCCTGAAGATGAAACAAAAACATTACACTGGTGTCTAATTTAGGAATAACTTCAGTGCTAAGAACATCAAGGTGATTTTGTTACTGAAAAGTAATTTTCTCTCTAGTTCATTTTCAAAACCTATCCCTATCTCACGGTTGTCATATAAAGAACAATTGCAAAATATCACATAAAAAGTGAACACTCTTTCTTGCAGGACTTAAGCTGCCTCTTTGAGCTATACTTGGAGCCCCTTCAAAATGAAACGTTCCTTACTCAGGATGAGGTAAGGGAATAACTGAAAAATATGCTTTTATTTCTTTTATGAGCTGAGACCTTGGCACTTGGGTTTTTCTTTGCTGAGAACAGGACACAGAAAGCAGACAACAAAGATAACCATAGGAATTACACCAGTGAGTGCTCCTCTGTCTGGTGTGCCTGTCACTGTTTTTTAAAGGGTAATTGTTCTTCTGAATTAACTGCTAAAAAACCTTCACTTTTTGTATAGATTTTTTAATCAAACCCATTTGAAAAGTATTAACAGAGATGTTACTGGCCTTTGCAACCTCTTTGTGTGTTACATCTCCTTAATCTACTGTTCTCCTAAGACCACTCTTAGGTGCTGTACTTCATTATCTGATGTTTTCACAGATGGAGTCGTTGTTTGGCAGTCTGCCTGAAATGCTGGATTTCCAGAAGGTGTTTTTGGAGACCCTTGAAGATGGAATATCATCTTCCTCAGATTTTAATACATTGGAAACACCATCGCAGTTCCGGGTAAACATGTTATCATTTTCATACTTTGCCTGGTAATGTTTGTGAAAATCTGGCTCTGAGAAGTTTCTGGGTCTGAGAAGTTTCATATGGCTGCTTTTTATGTTTGAAGCTTTACTTTGGCTTACAGACAGAATTCTGTTCAGCAATGAAAGATAAGTGCTATTTTTCATGGTTTTGTCGTCTTCTTTCCCATAGCAGAAGATGGAGCATGGGAAAATGCCGAGTAGAATTTGAATGTACTATAAACTAGTAGTGCTTGTGATGCAGAACTCTTCTGTAGAAAGGTTATTGTTGCTATGCTGAATTCTGCCCTGCTCGTACTTTCCCCTACTCTGCCCAACTAACTCTCTACAGACTGGGAGCTTTTCTTGTTAAATGCCACATGAGTTCCTGACATTGTGAGGTCCAAGAAGAGGGCCTACAAATTTTAAATGGCTGTAGCATCACCCAGTACCTGCCCTAACTGGAGTAAGTAGATTCCCTGGTGATGGAGTCACTGGCTCAGGACTGAGATTGCTGGCAGGTGTTCCAAACATTTGCTGCATTTTGTGGAGCAAACATTGATTAAAAAGAGAGGAGAAGGCTGCCCTCCTCCTCCCTCACTATTCCTCTTTCTTACATTTGCTTTATGAGGCATTTTTATAAAAACTTCTCTCTTGTGATTCAGTGCTTCCCACATCTTCCCAACCTCCCCTTCATCCAAGAGGTGCCCTGTAATTACCACCTGCCTGAAAAAATGAAACAGTTGGAAAGCAATCCTGTATTTGTTTTACACTGTCACTTCTGGCTTTGGCAATTCTATGCTTTGCTTCCTATTACTCATGTTTTTTTTCCCAGCACAACATAGTTACATGTCTGTTGATTTTTGTTTCTGGGCTACCTGAAATACACAGTAAAACAGAGTATCTGCAGTGGTGTTACCTTCTCAGGAAGAAAAGAGCAAATTATAGGCTGACCTCTATACTCGGCAAAATACAAAAATATCATTGAGTTACTACCAGTAGTATATTCCTGTTTTATGTATACATATATAAACATTACAGGACATGTATAGAAAGACAGCAGATAATCACACCACAGAGTCTTCATGTTATGTGCCTGAATATTCATTCAGGACTCTAGAAATAAATTAACATTTTGATTGTGTTGGTTTCAGAAATTGCTGTTTTCCCTTGGAGGCTCCTTTCTGTATTATGCTGACCACTTCAAACTGTACAGTGGCTTCTGTGCAAACCACATCAAAGTTCAGAAAGTTCTTGAGAGAGGTAATCTATTGTCTTCATTATTGTAACTGATTTACATGAATTCAAACTGCAGTGAACTACTGTAAAAAAATCTTGCAACTTGGTTCAAATCAGGGAATGAATATTGGTGCAAAACAAGGACTGATCAGGTATCTTTCAAAAGGAAGAACTAAGATCAGAGGTTCTTCTGAAGTGTAATAGAGATTTGAAGAATAAGATTCCTTTTGTAAGCTCCAGGCAGTAGCCTGGATAGCTACAGAAACATCTTCCACAAGTTTGTGCTGTCTGCAGACCCAGACTCCAAAAAACAGCAACAAATGGTGGAATAAGTTAGGAATTAGTTCTTCTGCCATTTGTTGCATTTCAGTGGAAAAATTACACTGAGGAATAATCTCACCTTGATCAAATTGCCCTATCAGTCCTTAAGAATGTTATTTAATGCAGGAAATTACTATGAAATTAATAGTGTAGTCTACTCTGTAAACCATCTCTTGAAAAGGGTAAGAATTTTGGTGCTGGGTTCAAGTTGCCATTCTATGTTTTTCAATTATTGTACCTTCTATGAATTCCATGTTCAACTGACCAATAATTTTTTTTACATCTAGCCAAAACAGATAGTGCCTTTAAGACCTTTCTGGATGCTCGAAATCCCACAAAGCAACATTCTTCTACACTGGAGTCATATCTCATAAAGCCCGTCCAGAGAGTGCTGAAATATCCTCTGCTTTTAAAAGAACTGGTGTCTCTGACAGACAATGAGAGTGAGGAGCACTACCATTTGACAGGTAACTTCTTCCTTTCTTCTATAGCAATGAGTATGAGTTAAGTTTTATTTCCTGCCCTTTCTGAAGATATCGGTAGGCATTCTGGTAAAGAGCACAGAACTTGTCAAAACCTAGAAAGAATTCCCACCCTTTTCTTAAAAATAGTAAGGAGGTGTTTTGTGCTTTTAGCTAAAAGTCTTGCTTGGTATGTCCAAGTCCCTTTGAAAAGTAGATATGCCCAGGATTTGCCATATCAGCTATGACTGGGGTCTTTATCCTCACGCACAGGCACATGTCAGGTCAGTGTTGAGCTTTTTTTCCCCCACTTGAGAAACACTGACCAAGGCGCTGTCTTGTGGTTATCATTTAGTTCTTGAAATGTATCAAAGTTCAGAGCATCACAGAAGAAAAATTCTATTGTTGGAGGTTTTTTTGTGGATTTTGCTTCCATATAAGAGATTTTGTCAAAGCCTTGCGGTCTTTCTATGTAGAAATACTCGTCGGTCCAAGATACATTAGAGTTGATTGCTTGTCTAGGCTCAGATACTTAGGACTTCACCCTGGTAAATTCCAGTTCAGGTCTGTCAGCACCTGGTGGATGAAAATCAAGAGATTTATTTTATGGATTGATTGTAATTTTCATAAAAGAGATCAGGCAAAATGAATTGTCAGCAAAAAGTCATGAGGCTGTTTGTGACTTCAAAGGAGCTTCTAATATTGCTGCCTTGCCCAAACAAGCTAGGGGTGACTTACTTGCAGGTCAGAGTGGATGTCAAACTGCTAAAAGGCTGTAGCATTAAGTGGTGATGAAACAAAGCACTCTCCTCCAATTCCATTCTGAATTAAAACAAAAATCTAATGGAATCTAGTGACATTCTTGCTTGGGAAACAAAATTTAAACACCAGCACTCAATTTCATGTATACAGTCCATGAGGAACTTGTAAAAGCTTGCACTGTATTTCTTTATCTATTCTGTGGGGAGACAAATGCAATTTTTTCTCCTACAGTTCATCAGATTACTTATTCTAGGATGAGTGTTGATTACTCCAGCAATCCTCGTGGCCCTTTATCTACAAGATGCAAAATTTAACTGTGGTCACTATAATATTGCTATAAACATTCATACATTTGGGGGCTTGTCACAGGAATGCTTATTGCAACCTTCTCAGGCACTTTAGATACCAGATGAACAGTTCTCACTAGCTCTGATTAAGAAGTATTTCCTCTACTGTTTTAGAAAGCTAAAATTCAATTCACCAGCCATTGGGAAGACAGCAGCATTTTACCTGCCTCAAGGGGAATTCATTTTTTTAAATGTCATGTTTAGAAAATACAATTGAATT
>WEKX01000688.1:236329-264122 GCA_013390025.1 Pitta sordida
CAATGAGATGCAGAAGATATATGAAGATTATGGCACTGTATTTGACCAACTGGTTGCCGATCAAAGTGGAACAGAGAAAGAGGTAAGAGAAGAAACAGCATGTTGTATTCACTCTGGAAGCATTACTCAGCTTGCTGTTGGGGCATCATCTCTTCCTGAGGTAATTTTTGGAGCTTACTTGTGCTGGACTTCCTCCATTCTCCCTTAATATTATGACTTTTGCGTTATATCTGCCAAGTTTCTTTTTGTCAGCAGGTTACGGTAAAATTTTCAGACAGCTGCCAGAGCTGCCTGACAAAAATTGCAAGCAGGAGTAGACTTAGTTCTCAGTAGGAAAAATCCTTCTCTTCTCAAAGCGTTGCAGATATTACCCATGCCCCAAGACATTCTGATTTTTATGCTATAGAGTTCTTAAGATATTTTTTCACCTGTGTAAATGAAAAATGGCAATTCAGGGGATTTCACATTAAGGTCTATTATTCTCATTCTCTACATTTCCAGTGCTGAGGCATCCATGGGTATTTGTCAGAGCCAAACCTATTAGTTACACAGACTCTGTGCACTCATCTCCCAGAACTGGGGCAGCCAGGTCTCCACTTAGCCATTTACATCAAACACTTACTAAGCAGATCAAATCTGTCAAGTTGGATATCAGATATGAGAGATGTCAGCTCAGTTGTTTTATTTCCTGCTAGTTAAGTCAAATTGCCCCCCTTGACTACCTGCTTTTGCATCATTTATGGTGAAACAAAACTTGACAGCCTGTGAGATTCTTCACAGTTACATTGTGTCCCAGAGAAAAAAAGGAGCCTCAGAGTACAAGACCTCTATTTATTCAGCCATTGGCAGTGTCATTAATACTAATTACTCTCTAGAAACTAAAGATACAGCTACTAAATCAGCCAGTTCGCAACTAGCTGTATGTAAGTGACAGATTATCAGATCAACATAACATTCTTCTAAGTTGTTAATAGTAAAACCTATCCTTCTTCCATAATTTAGGGGCTATTACTTAGTATAGTTGCTACTGATTTTAAACAGGGGATTACTCACACTTTTCCTCCTGTAGTTGTAGATCTCTTTCTGTACACAGAATAAATACAGAAAACATAGATCCTTTGTTATCAATGTGTACTCCTTAACATTTTACATATGTGGGTCACAGCACTGCTATATATATTTATACTGTTTATTTTTATTACCTGCCATTATAATTTAATACAGGTGACGGAGCTTTCAATGGGAGAACTTCTGATGCACTCTACAGTCTCCTGGCTGAATCCTTTCCCATCACTGGGCAAAGCAAGAAAAGACCTTGAGCTTACAGTGTTCGGTAAGTGTCTTCCTTAATGACTCTGCTTTTTCAAATCTTGCCACATTAAATCTCCTCACAACATAAAAGCCCCCAACTCCATTCCCTGTAGCCATGTGATATCTAGGGTGCACTTATATCTGAAGAAAAATACATAGTTGTGTTTCCTAGCATGAGAAAAGTTTCTATTTGTTTGCTTGCTGGTACTGCTTGCTCCGTGAGCCACCATCAGCTGCTGTCTTGCCTATATTTAAACTATGGAAATCAGATTTTCAAGAGCCTATATTATCTTTAGAACAATCTGCTAAATGAGGCTTTCAAAGGAGGCTGGTAGCAAAATCGTGATTTATTCTACTTGTGTGAATTCAGACTAACTTCTGCTTTACAGCTACACATTTTAACCTGAAAGTGAATTTGTAAATGAGAGCATAGAAACAAGAGTTTCATTTAATAGAATGATCCTTTAATCACTACCTAAGTAATTAGATCTTCCAGCGAAACATCTTAGGCATATGTCCATTTCTTTAAAAAATATTATTTTAGTATTTCACTGGATAAACACCTGCAAAAGAACTCCACGCTGATGACAGACAAGTTTCTCTTTCTCAGATAAGTTTATCTTTCTCCCTTTCTCTGGTAAGCATGACAGGTTAAGGGAGACGATGCTTCAAATGGAACAAACAGAAATTACTGACCAGGCTCCTTGGATGAGCTTCTCAGTGATCCAGTAAACTGGACGCTTCCCAGCTTAACATGTATAAACGGACTCTTGGCTTGATGCTTAGCTTGGACTGGTCATTTGCCACTTGGGAAACTGAATTTTATTCTGACTTCAAACCCTCTACTGGCAGCTTAGAAAATGCACCCAATACTGTATATAGAACTGAAGGAAGCTGCCTGGCATTAACCACCATTAACCCCAGGCGTTAATGCTGTACTTGCTATGGCTGCACCCTGAGAGATGTGTATAGAGATAAGACCCAGATTGATACTATTGCCCCTCTCTCCTCTGGAAGAAAATGTGCATGAGCAGGGATAGAGCTAATTCCGCCCTATAGTTCAATCTGGGATCCAGCACTGCTCTGGATGAGCCATCCCTCAGTTCACCTGCAACATCAGTGCCCCAGTATTTTTGTTCCTCCTTACAGATGAGAGTAAACATGTCCTTGTTTCCCTGCAGGTTGAAAGATTAGACAAAGTTACTGAGCTGCTCCAGTTAGATGTTGTGGGAGATAGAGAATTCCCACAGAAGGAAAAGTAGGAATTGAGATGTCTGAGTTTCCAACTAAACAAATGTTAAACTGCAGGAAGAACAGACTTAGAGTCCTTCTTCACTGCACCCTCTTGCTATAGTGTCTTTGATCCACTTGAAAGCATCCACTGATTACAGAAAGATAATTGTTTAACCTACATCTACTGTACTTGTTTATATGAAGATTTACAGGAGATAGTTTGCTGATAGTTTCAGAATAAATGTAAGGAATTGCTTCATCCTAAATGTTTGGAACAAAATCTGAGGAAAAAGTACTGCCATTGCATGAAAGTGTAGGATGAAAAACCAATTGTCATCTTAATGCAGGGCAAGTGCTTTCCAATGTTTACTTATCCTTCACATTCCTATGACTACAATAATCAGCTTCTCTAAGATTGTATTTTCATTGAATATTACACCTATAATTAACAGTTTTCCTTTTTTTTTTTCCCTCTCTCTTTGTAGTTTTTAAGAGGGCTGTAATACTGGTGTATAAGGAAAACTACAAACTGAAAAAGAAAATGGTAGGTCTGGTATCAATGGAGGTAGAGGGTGTTTGTAATACTACTGCCATGCGAGATGGACCATACTGATGTTGAAGGGGGAGTGACTGAGGTGAAACAGCACCTTCCCTTGCTAGGCTGGAATTCTGGCTATCCCAGTTAAAACAAGTGCTCAGTAACTGTGTAGTAATAAATATTTTTTGTTATTTAGTAAGCCTGTATTTAGTAATTCTCTGTGTGAGCCCCATGTTACTTCTGTCAGGTGGAAAATGAAATTTTGCCATGTAGAAATCACTCATTCTTCCAGATGGAATTTACGATGGCCTATGTTAAGACGGCGTGTAGGCAAAAGACTTCTGTTTTATAAAACCTTGATCATCCTGGAAGGAAAGAAAAACAGGCATTATAAATGTAACCTTCTCTATCTCACTTACACACCTGGAATGCTGAAGTCAGGTAGCAAGTGGTATATCTCAAGTACCAGTGGTGATGCTGCTTATGCTGCAGACCGAGAGGCTCCAAAAGCAGCAGCAGCAACTACAGCATTAATGTCGTCTGCTAATCAACAGTCTGCATGTTCTTTCATGGGAAACTTGTTCCCTAGTAGTACTCATATGCAAGGTATTATTTTTATCCATTAAAATCAAATGGCTTTTAAAAGTTGAAGCAATTATGAATTCCAAAGGTTGTGTCTATCACTATTTCAGCTACATTTACAAGCACATTTTAAGGTACTGAAGGAAAGTAATTAGTTTAGTTTCTCTTCAGAGGCAGGTCTTTGAAGAGTAACACAAACCACCACTACTTTTCTTACTTCTACTTATAAACATCCTTGTTTTTCTTTTTGTAGCCCACTAATGTTCGTGCTGCACATAATTATGGGGACTTGGACCCATTCAAATTTCGTTGGCTGATTCCTTTATCTGCTCTTCAAGTTCGACTGGGAAACACAGCAGGTAACTTACACTAAATACTTTAGGGTTCAATGCCTTTCTGAGATTCTGTAATACTGCTTCTTCTGGCTGTCTTTCTGAAGCCTCTGGAAACAGTCATGTGTAGAGGAAATACTATCCACTGTTGCCTCTGCACTCGGGGGATAAAGGCTTGATACATTTACACTTTCTTCATTTGGTATGTTGCCTTCTTCCCCAAGTTCAGGAAGATGTGAAAGAATGACAGAATGAAAATCCCCAATAACAGGAAGGTTATTTACCATAGCTGACATCCTAGTGATACCCTGATGCCGAGTGTGTGTGCACTGATCCTTGTGTTCTTCCAAACAAGGGAACGTTGACTGTGATTTGTGGCAGTAGAGGGTTGTGTTTTTATTTTCAAGCTGATCTCTATGGTCCTATCCACATTTTATGTCCTGTAAAGTGTCACAAGGTCTTTAGAGCAGATAAATGCTTTGCACACCTTTGTGAAGGCTTTAAGGCTGGAAGACATGAAGACACAGGAAGAATAGAGAAAAGCAACTCTCCAAGAGAGAAGTTGTCAAAGGCAGTGCTAGTCTGCCACAAGGATAGTTCAGACTTTCTGTTGGCTTCCATCTTGGGCAAGATCTTCTGCGGATCCACACATGGCTATGTGAACACTGCCTTCAGGAGTGGAGGAGGTCTACCCTGGTCTTTCTAACACCAACAGTTTTGTGAAGTATATACACAAGTTAACGTTTCCTTCCATGCACAGGAACCGAGAACAGCTGTATCTGGGAACTGATTCACACCAAGTCAGAACTAGAAGGCAGGCCAGAAACAATTTTTCAGTTGTGCAGCAGGTAAGCTTTACATGGATATTGTATTTCACAAATCACATTAATGCAATTAAAAAAATAAAGAGGTTTTTCCCCCATGTAACTTTTGCATCATTAGTTTTGATGCAGCACTCACTCTTTGAAGCCCGGCACTACACCAGTGTTTAATGCATAAATATGTACATATAACAAATTCACACAGGAGTGAATTTGGTGGAGTGACGCAGTGTCAGAAGTCTGCACGGATACATGCGCAAAGTTCCAGTATGGTATGGGCAAAGTAACTGATTTTATCAGCCTCTGTTTGTTAGCAGAAATTACTTTCTGATAAAGACCACTTAAAATTGTGATTCCTTAGTACAGAATTTACCTGTCAAATTGTTTTGTAAGAGGAAGGAACCAAGATCTCAAACCACAAGGTGTGTGAAATGCTTAACAATATGTTAAGATGTCCCTCCCCATGTCAGGGGGGTTGGAACTAGATGAACTTCAAGGTCCCTTCCAACCTAAAACATTCTGATTTTGTGATAGCTGCAAACTCACTACTAAAACAAGCCATTGTAAAAAACCCCTGCACTAAAGCACATCAGCAAAAAGGAAGTGGGCAGATTTTATCCCAGTGTCTTATTTCAGAGGGGAAAATTAAGTTCTGTGTTTTCTTAAACTTCAGTGATTCAGAGAACAAGACTAACATTGTGAAGGTGATCCGTTCTATTTTGCGGGAGAATTTCAGACGTCACATAAAATGTGAGCTGCCGCTGGAGAAAACATGTAAGGATCGCCTTGTCCCGCTCAAAAATCGTGTACCTGCAACAGCCAAACTGGGTAAGAAACACCTTAAAGGGAAAAATAGTCTGGACTCCAATGCTTTCAGAAAGTTTGCAATTATTACCATGATTGTAGCATGCCAGATGTCAGACCCACAAATCCCATTTCTTTTTTAGGTGGAGGAGGTGGTAGTTTCCTTCCCACTCAGTGTGTGACAAGGGCTAGAGGAGATAAGCAAGTTTGCTATCCCCACTCCCCACACTGTGATGCGTCATTAGTTCTCTTCAGGGAAGACTTAATAAGGCCCAAATTAATTTTGCTGGGAAGGAACAGGCTCCCCATGGCATGCAGCATTAGCGTTCTTTCCTCTGGGTTCCCTTTAGTAACTCAGCCCTAATAACATTTATAGCTAAAGCAACTGGCAGAATGCAGGGGTCTTGCTTCTTTCAATGCACTAAATTTCTATCCCAGCAGATATTCTAATTAAGTAAAGGCTTCAGACATTTTAGTTCATTAAGTAGCTACTAGTATTTCAAGTTCTCTGTCTGATCAGTTCTCTCTCAAATACCCCTAACATCACAGGATCTGGAGCAGTTCATTTTCTCCCTCCATCCTGGTTGTCCACTACTTGAGGCGCTTGAGTTAGTCTGTCTTTCCTACAGAAGTGTGTAGCTTACGTAACTTACAACTTTTGGAGGATTTTATACATACCGCACATGAAGGCAAGCACACAGCCCTGGGATAGGTGTCATGAAAACTGTGGCACGGACTTACACTGTCACTATCCCAAGTGCTGACACATCTGACTTGGGATGAATGTACACTGTAATCATAAGTGGGATATTGAGGTAGAAGATGAAACCAGCTGATGTTTTGCTGAAAAAAAACCAAACCTGTATTTTTCTTCTGCACAGCTTCCACGAGGTCTTTGAAGGTACTGAAGAATTCACCCAGCAGCGAGTGGCACGGTGACCCAGGGAAAGGCACCTTCCAGGACTCTGATGAGTGCAGCCTGAGCAGCAGTACACAGAGCAGCAGCTGCCACACTTCTGAAAGCATACAGGAGCCCAAAAACTCATCTCTCAATAAACATGCAGACAGCTGTGCATCCAACTTTTCTAACGTTCTTGTCAAAGAATCTGATATTCTCAGTGACGAGGATGATGAGGAGGACTACCGAAGCCTAAAGAAGGGCAGTCCTACAAAAGACATTGAAATACAGTTCCAGCGGCTGAAGATTTCAGAGGAAGCCTGTACTGTCTCTGAACGGGACCAGGCTGCTGAAAACGAGGAAGGAGATGGCTTTGAGCTAGGACAGCATCCAAAGCTTGTGCGTGGCCATTTCTGCCCAGTGAAGAGAAAAGTAAACAGCACAAAGCGTAACAGAGGAACTTTAATGGCAATGCAAGAACATCACCAGTCCCTTGACAGTCACTCTGACGCTGCGAACCTGGATCTGAACTCTATTTTAGAGAGAGAATTTAGTGTCCAGAGTTTAACGTCTGTAGTTAATGAGGACTGTTTTTATGAAGCTGTGGAGAGGCACGGAAAATCCTAGCTTTCTAAGCACTATATTTAAAACATTCATTTGAAATCCACATAAAATTCAACAAACATTTTGCTTTAAGCTATTAAATTCATGGAAGCTGCAGGAAAATGACTATCTGATTTTATGCACTAATACATTTTCCCACAAAAACAGCTGTAAAGCAGTCTTAAGTTATTTTAATTTATTGTGGATCAGAAGTAGATTAAGTTGGCCAAGGTCTGTAAATTAGTTCATCCCTTTGAAGCAGTTATTAAGATGTTGTAGTGTTCTTGGGGATGGCCTCCTTAGTATTTTAAATAATGTGGAAAAGGTGCTAGGGAGTGGCAGGGGGGTTTACAATGGAAAGTAGCATTGCAGAATTAACTTTTCAATACCTTGGGCATTTTATTTCTTTGGTTTTCATGGTTGCTTTATTTAAAGCAGAATTAAGTTATTTTAACGTGTTTTAGTGCACAATGGTGCAGAAGTTTCATTTTTGTATGTTTCAATGCTGTTTATACTTTATACATATGTGTAAATACAAAAACAAAGCTTGGCCTGTAATCTTTTATTTGACTGTATTTTTTATTTTCTCTACCAGCCTGTACAGTAAAAGACAAATAAGTATTGTAATTCACCATGTTTTCAGCTTTTTTTTTTTTGTGCTGCTTTTCTCTAGTTGGAGCTTTAAATTCCAAATTCTTTGCTTCTGCATAAATGAGAAGAGTATTAGCAGTCCTTGAGGCAATTGGTGCACTTTATCCTCCCATAAGCCAGTCACTTGAGTGTATTTATAAGAGTCTTGGCTTCTGGTTTTTAAATCAGTCTGCACAGTAGGATGTTCCGGGATAAAAATGCACAAAAACCCAAACAACATCTTACATGCTGAAGTATGAAAAGTATTTTTCTCACATTTCAGTAATGCACTTTCATTCATACAAAACTGAATTATTTCAGAAGTATCACAACTTAATTACCTGTCTCACAACATACCTTGTTTCCTAGTATGTGTTTTAGCCATTCCCCTGAAGTAAAAAAAACCTGGACTGTCTTTCCCCTTTTGGCTGCAGCTGAGTGGAACAGAGAGAGCTGCACTCTCTCTCTACCACTTTCTCGAAAGTAGTTCTTCCATACCTGCACAGATGTAGGAATATAGAAGGTTCCTTTTACTGAATCAACACCTCTAGATCAAGGAGTTAAAACTAGTAAAAAATTTAGTCTGCTGCAATCACAGCTGTTACAGCTGATCTTCCTCTGCAGTCTCTTGAGGCTCACTAGAACTTTTAAGTAAACTCCTCATCTTCTTCTTTTGCTTTAGTTCTTCTCTGTAGTTGAACACAAAAAGGCTTGGGTCTTCATCACACATTTTCCTGTATGTATTGCACAGATTTCTAAACTGTGACATGGAGAGCTGAAAAGGACGCAGAGTTGGATCAACATTTGCTGTCATCATTAGCTGTTCTGTTCTTTCCAAACGTCCACTTTCAGGAAACAAGGTCCTAGAAAGTGTAGAGGGGGAGAAAAAAATTCAAATTCAAACAAGCAATTATTAAGTTTCCCTTAAGTGTAACACAGAATTTACTTAATATAGATTTACTGTTAACTATATAATTATTTTAGCTCTGGCACTCTTAATATAGCTCATTAGCTAAGCAAATGGAAACATTTCTGCAGATGCAAATTAAGACACCATAGGAAAGAATATACATGTACACACTAAGCACATGCATGTCTGTTCATTTTTGCTAACATTAAAAAGAGCTCTGGGTATGGATACAAGCACAGAACCTTCTTAGAATTAGTCTCATATTTAGAAAGCAACAATAGATTAAACTGTGCAAAACAGATCAGATCCAGATCATATGACTTTCTTTCAGACTGTTTTCATTCCAACGGACAAGGTATTTGTTATCATTTGTCATTAATATCATAAGCATAATGACAGGGAAAAAAAAAGGCCAAGAAGGAGGAAAGGAGTATATAATTACAATTCATTTTTTACTATTTAGGACTTGGAGAATGTGGCAGGGCTCCTAAATTTTGGGTCCATCTCTGTCATTCTTCACAGATACGCACATCAGTACATTTACTCAGTGGCCAGATGTGATAGCACCTCTCTCTCACAAGTTCCCCAAATTTTGGTGAACAGTGTTAGTTCAAGAGATTTTCAATGGCACACAAAAAATGCGTATTACAAAGCATGAACTATTGAAAGGACTAGCTCTTATCAGCAGTAGTTCTCAATCTACAGTGGGTTAGGAAGACGGAAACCCACACATAAACCATGTGCATGTCTCAATATTCAAATTATATCTGTCATACATATATAATACCTAAAAATGTCGTGCATCTAATACAGTAACACTCCCACGCGCCAGATGTGTTTTGCAGGTTGGCTACACAAACTAGTCAAAAGGCTTTGTGGTGGGCAGATAGAACACAAAGTTAAGAAATAGGATTAAAATTTTATGTGAAGGATGAAACTTCTGGGAAACCTGGCTTGAAGTATGTGTTACTCCAGGTCTTGGTCAAAATGTTCTCATTATTTCAGCATCCAACTCAGCAAGGTTAAAATAGATCAATCGTTATTTCAATATCCCTCAAGTTATCCTTTGTTTTAGTAGTTAAAAGACATACCTGGAGCCAGAACTTACAGAGAAATGTAAACTGATTCTGTACCTTGGTTTGTACAGTATATGATAGATAACCTTGTAATGAACATACCAGCTTTATTATACACCAAAATTTGCTATTTCTTTTTTTCAGGTCAGCTAAAGAGTAAGAGGATTGTATTTCTTAGCTGCACACTAGGGCTAAAGTATGATAAGCTGCTAGGGAATATGTGACGTCCAAAAGTTCAGATTCCCTGTCCTTGCCTCAGAAGAATGTAAAGCAGTTACTAACAATCTGAGGTTACACAATAGTCAGGGTTGGGTGGGGTTTTTTTCCAGCTTTGGCAAAATATTGTACATAACACAGATATGTTGATCACACATGCCTTCTGCTTACGTTGACACTGAAACTATTATTTCACAAAAAACCCCAACCCTTTGTAAATCAAATACCAATCAATCTAGAGTTTGGATACTTGATTTTCTAAACACCTCCAAATGCATACTCAAGCCTTAACACATAGCAAATCAGTACTCATTTTAGATCCAATGGCTGCATCCCAGCCACCAATGGCATCCATGGCCTCAAGAAAAAGAACAACAAACCAAAACTATGTAAAAGCAACACTCTTTGTTCACCTACAAAACTGTGACTTAAATAGGGTTTGTAGTTCAGTAAATCCACCCTAAGTCTAGACTGAATCACAGCCAAAACTATGCCCAGCAAATTCAGCTAGCCCAGTCTGCAGGACCACGCCTCTGGCTCTAACAGCATCTGTCACACAATTCACAATGCTGAATGCTGGGGTCTGCCCATACCCAGTCAGACACACGGCTGTGTTGGAGTTTTAATAGGATCTCTGGGGAAGAGACTGCAGGTTTCTCACATCAGGGAACTTAGTAAATTCCCTCAGTAAGACATGGGGATTTTTAAAGAGCCAATAAGAACTCCATAAAAGGGCAAGCAGAGAAACAAGAATTTAGCCTTTTGCCATTATCCCCAAATAAGTAAAATTTCCCACAGATGATGTTCACTCCCGTCTTTGGTTCTGAATTTTGAGACTTTCGGTTTTTAACTCTTATCATGCTGTAGTTTTTGTGGTTGGGCTAATGTTTTTGCATTTCTGAAAAAGACAACAATATTAAAGAGCTGAACAATTCATCCTAGTGATTTTAACAACCTCAACAGCACTAACAAAAACGCCAAGTAATGATTAGATAATTACACAAGAAAGATATTCATCTCATATTTTTGTCTCCAGAAACCACTCAGAAATGGAAAGATCTGATGAACTATGATGACATATATAAAATGGGAGGAATAAAATCAAATGTATAGCTAACAGATTGAGTAGCTGATGCATTTAAAAAACATTATCTGAAAATTTTTGATTAAAAATTCTTACTCAAGTCCACGGAAGCAGTATTTTCTTCTAAACTGAAAAACACTTCGAACCAGTTTTTCTACCAGCTCAAATGGCTGCTGTATCTTTGGTTGCACCAGTGGAGTGAAATGAACCACAGCCACATCCACCTACATGGAAAAGAAAGATAAATTTGAGTGCACATAATCTTCTGGGACACATGACTTCTAAGTTAACTGGCTAGACATCAGGAAACAGGCACAACATAGGAAGACATTATTGCAACAAGCAACACGATGGTGCAGTAAATAATACCTAGAATTAAATATAAAGATTTGGCTTAGCTTTCAAGGCCCTACAGAATCTTTGCCTTAGTTATCTACATATTTCCAATTAGTTCACTTGCCATTAGTACTTGGTACTTTTCTCCCCCATGGCACTTCCTTCATCTAGAACAACTTCCATGTAATCTGTAAAGTAATTAGCACTTCTGTCTTCACATCCTTCCACAAGACAATTCTGACATAATACACAAATTAGACAATATTTGATATACAGGCTGAAGGGCAGCTGGAGAAAATTGGTATTATAATTAGAAATCAAACCCATTCCCTGTATGTTTTCTGTTGCTCTAGGGCTTTTCTAAAATGTAAGCCAAGGAATTACTTTTCAACATACTAGGAAAATTCTAGTCTATTTAAAGGAACGGTAGGTAGCAATAAGTCTGCACTCAGCTTAAGTGACCACAAAACTCTGTATTTACAATGTGTAGCACAGTTCAAGCAAAGTTCTCTTTGAATGATTCCACGAAGGTAAACTTGTAATGTATACATTCTTTTATACAAAAATATATTAACATGAGCTTGGTTCCCCTTTGTCTGAAAATAGGATGAAGTTATATACATCACATATACATATAAAAACCACATTTCATGGTTTTTATATGTATATGTGATGCAATTATAGAGACACTGTATTATACAGAAACGCTCTGAATTCAGACTTATGTATTGGAAAATAGAAGCTGGACTAAGAATCCAGTTCTGCACGACAATCAATAAATCAGATTTTCTTCCAAACTAGGTATTAACAACACAAAAATAAAAATGAAAAATTTCTGTGGAAGAGCACACTGAAAATTTGCACAATTTGTACAAGTACTGTACTAAAATTTTTTAAGTATCAGATTTTAAAAAATATTCAGTCTCTTATAAGAGTCTGCTAATATGACGGACAATCACTTGCTTTTTTAAAAGGTCTGACAGTCAATATTGGCATTCCTAGAACAGACTTTATGTGACATTAAACTGAAGATGTGCTAGTTCTGATGGAAATAACATACACGCTCAGGCCAAAGAGCTTAGACCTGCTGCTCTCAGCACACACTCAGACTATCAACCGAGATAACCTCGATATTGAAAATACAGTCAGCCCTCTTCCACTTCATGCCCCCCAGATAGCGGCTTCACATCTTCACTACGTGATTTTTCAGCGATTAAGGAGGCCTGCTTCGGGACTGAGCATGTGTGACCTGACACGCATGAATATTCAAAGTAGGCAGTCATGAGTATGCAAATCCTCCCCCCTCCCCGCAGCCGCCCACGCCATGGCGGCAAGCCGAGCCGGGTGCCCGCCTCGCGCCAGCCACAGTGGAGATGAGCCAGGCGTGCACCGCTCCCACAGCTGCTCGGCTCAGCTCGAGTGCCGCCTGCCCTGCTCTCCTTGGCTCCGAGCGAGGAGGCTTCGTGCAGTTGTGCAAGATTTACACTCTCTCAGGTTAGATATGGTGCCTCAGACTTTCTCGGTACGGAGAGTATGGAGAGACTACCCACCCAGAGAGGCACCGAGACAGCAGTGCGGGTGGCTCTCCCGCATCCATGTCCCCAACCAAGCAGAAAAGGGGTTTATCCTGGTGTGGGGTGGCCGCAGGCACCAGGAAGCACCGACACAGCAGGGCAGTGCCAAAACAGCACCGGAGCACCAGGGGGCGGTGTGAGGCTGCGGAGCAAATTTGTACATTAATGAGCTACCATTCTACGTGGATGGATGGCTTCGCAGGAGATGGACAAGGCGCGCGATCCCATGGAATGGGAGACCCGACTGTAATTCAGTCAAAATTCTTTCAAAAAAGAAAGGGTTCTTCCTACTGTTTCAACCAAAACTGCTCATAGCAACCTCTGATGTGGACATATTCTTCTGACACAAATGTACCATCCTGTCATATTGTTCTTTCAGTGGGAACAGCTCAGCTGTCAAGCACATCCACCCAGTACAACTGTTTCAACAAAACAAAGTACTGTATTTAAACAGAATCAAAATCCAAACAGTGTAGGTTTTTCACACAGGCAACTGACAAAGCTGAACAAGTCAGCTACAGAAAGGAAAGAAAATACCAATTAATGGTGCTGGTGAAAAAACAAAAAAAACCACATTAAGTTTCCAGCGTTGGCACTACTGAGCTCAAGCTTCTGTTACTGAATGTTTTTTTCTCTTTGTCCACCTTTTCTGAAAGCTAAAATTAAGGAAAAGGCAGGAAAAATATTTAAAATTATTAAAATGTGAAGCACAAGAATTTAGTTAAAAATCAGGTGAAAGCGAAAACTTGACATATGGAATTTGCAGTGAAATGTGTTTAGCAAAGCAGATTTTTAATTTTTCAAGTGTTCATAGCTTCTGCCTTTGCCACAGGTTGCTGTTACCTACGTGAAAGGACACAGGAATGTAGAAAAAACTCGTGTTCACACTGAGGGTAAGAAAAGTTAGTATCTTAAACATGGAAAATACATACTTCACATGTCTAATCAGCTCCTTAAAGAGAAATACATACTAAGGGCTTATTTACATATCCATATGATTATTTATATTTTTGTCAAGAAAGAAAACAAGGTATTTCCCCCCAAAAATTAGGGGTAAAAAACCAACCAGAGACTATTTGGCATTTTCTAGTCACCTCACTTTTGCAGAACTGCTCGCAAGTGAGAAATGAGGGCTCTTTGAGTTGGACTTGATGACCCTTGTGGGTCCTTTCCAACTCAGAATATTCTGCGAATCTGTGAACCTTTAACAAAAATTTCTGAAGGAAAAAAGAACACAATCTAGATGCAGTGTACTGTTTCAGAGCCAAACAGCTCAATTTGCAATCTCAAGGCAAGTGGGCAGTAATTTCTGCTTCTGAAACAAAACACAGCAGTTCTCAGTTCCATTACAGACGCTGTTTTCTTTGGACCCCAGGAAAGCTGCCTGGTTTCTATAGCAACAGATACAGGGGAAAGCTTTGCACTTGTAATTGGCCACTCCTTTAAAATTATACATGCTATTTTTCCCTAACCTTTTTAATATGCATAAAATAGAGAGTAGAATTATGAAACCAAATAGAGTACATAAGAGCACTTAAAATACACGTTAATTCAATAATTTTATGAATAGCATTTTTCTTTTCACCCCACCAAGTGTGTCAGAAATATTTACACAATAGCATTCAAATCTTACAATTAATGAACATGAAAATCATTCAACTGATATATCCAAAACTGTCAATAGTACAGCAATTATTCACCTCTTACTGATTTAGTGTAACTGTATAATGAAGGTTTATGTTCTGGTAGGGTAGGAGAACACATGACAGAGTACAATTTAATCCAGACAAGTCTGCTGCCTTGCTAATGAAATCAACACTCTAAACCAGAATATGCTTAAGTGAGACACTTTTTACTAATAGCTGACAATAAACGTCTCATACTGGGCAATACATGTATCTTGCACAGGGCTGTACTCAATGCAAACCCACGTAACCTTTCCTCAAGCTGCAATTTACTCATAGGGAACCAAAACCTAAGCAGAATATATTACAACTTCATTAAAACAGACTGCTTGAGATCCTACCGAGATAGTTCTAAGCCAGCACTTTAACAAACCAAGTGTTCAATAGCAGCATTTCATCTGTCTACTACAGACAAATGTTAGGTCTAACACCAGATACGTGCACCTTGTAGCAATCTTGTTCCAATGCACGAGTTAACTTTTTGGTTCACTTCAGGCAGAAAGTAACCATGTCACTGCACCAACAGCAGTAATTTCTGTGTAAGAACAGCTTTGTAGTAACTCCAGTCACACTAGGCTCACAAAGAGAGTCACAGGAAACTAGAAGTCAGGTACAGAACCTAGGCGTGTATCACTGCTGCAATGAGCAAGACTTTTCTCCTAACTTCTTCATTTCACACACCACCTTGTCGAGGCCACTTCTCCAATCTGCTGCAGTTGCCACATAAAGCCTTATTACTTCATTCTTCTATACAGTCTCATGCAAAGGTAACAAGTTATAGGATCACCTATGGAGAGCTAAAGGAAAAAGGAATAGATAGCAAACCCTGTAGTTGAATAGAAACGTCCTGCTGTTCCAATTACAAATTAAAATAAATTGCACAGTTCTTGTCTAGGAAATTTAATTAATAAGATTATCTGCGATGAAAAAAAACCAAGTGACAAACAAGAAAACCCCGTGGCTCTCGGTGCAACTTAAATGATTCCTCCCCCTTCTCCCATACTGTAGTCCCTAAGTCTACAGTTTTTGGATTCTCAAGATTTTACTCTGTTTAATCACTGTTCCCACTTTTCATCATAGAACCTGGATATTATTATGTATTTAGGACTAAGGGCCTCCATCTGTTTTATTCCATAATCTCTTTGCTTTCCCTTACTGAGTGTTTTTCAAACAAAACTCATTAAACAAAGTACTCCTTTATTCTCGGGTAGATGGAACTAAGAGAGAGAACAAACAGCAGTAATGCACTTGCTGTAGAGAACAGAAAAAACCCCAACATTCCAAGAAATTTTGTTAATACATGCCAATGCAGTTTTATACGAGAAGGGATAGTTCCATTCAAGAGAAACTGCATTTTCCACAACATCTGCAGTGAAGAAAACGTCTCAGATCTCACGTCCAGCAGTAAGTCATACACAAACAGTAACGAAACATAACTGTATTTTTAATTACTATTGTAGTGCTTATACTTGAATTTATCATGTCTTTAACTTGTTAATCCAATTAAATGTAATGTACAGCTACCATTTGCAGTGGTTTGCATTTATGCTTGCATGTTTCTATATACTGAAATGTTTAAAAGGAAGCAATAAAATAAAGTTGACTTGAGATCCTAATTAGCTGGTCCAAAATAAGCTTTTGAATGAGTTTTGTGCTCTCCGGATGTGTCAGTTCCTTCACCAAAAGGAAGTTAAGCCATCATTCTCATGGGGCCATGCAGCAAATGATACGTATTTGCCAAGGCAGTGCTTCACAGTCCGAACAAACTGAAGGGATTTGGAAATAGGCAGTTCTTTGAAATAAGATTTTAAAAATTATTAGCTGTTAATGTTCTCACCGTAACTACATATAAGCATTTTTAATATGCTGGACAGAGTTAGCACATCCTTGAACAATTACGTATCTGAAATAACTACTATATAAAAATTAAAGTATAAATATATAAATTTCATCTTGCATAGAGGATCTAGAGGATTATATTACACTATTACATAGAATAATAATATATTTATAGAGAATAAATATATTAGTTAAGTAATGTCACTGAAGACTAACAGAACACATTAATCAAAAACTTGTCATTTTATGTACCATGAACTGAAATAATGTACAATGCTACAGATATTTTGTGTTCCACTTCTTTCAATGTTATCCTCTATTACTATGGTTTTTCAGAAAAATTCTAATGCTGAGGACCAATTTTAACATTATTGTTCCTATTTAGATAGAACACCTCAAAGCACAATCCCGACTGAGGTCTGTCCTTTGTCTACTACCGATAAAAGACAAACTCTGTCAATTACACAGACCCATGCAAAAGGAGGGCAGGGCACCACTTCTAATCCTCCTCTCAGAGGTTTCCAACCATTGTTTTTCATCGCCTATCCCAACAGTCCAGCCCATTTAACAGACACAGCTCTGTCTTTCCAGGTGCACAGTTATCAGACTGGCTGAAATGTTCTCATCTCTCAAATTAAATTGGACTCTCTATACAAGAATAGCAGGGAGGGTTGTTTTTTTTTTTTTAATGAACTTTAAAAACTGCCATTTCATGGCAAATTTGCAAATTATTTCAGACTGATTAAAAAAATGCACTTCCACAAATGAGTTGTTTCATACTAAAATTAAACCAAAACGTTTTAGAGGCAGAAACAGATCACATTCACTTTTATGGCTTGCTAAATACTGCTGCTCTAAATCAGGGAATGGAAATTACTGACTGAAAATAAAACACTGATTTAGTAAAGTTACATGTGAATAAATTGTGGAAATAGCGCAAATCCAATTTTACTCTTTCAAAACCAAGAAATTTTGTAACAGTTACTAAAAAGCTGAACAGGTAATATTTAAATAACAGAAACAAAGGGTTACCTTTAACCATACTTCAAACAAGAGACAGTAGGTATAACAGCATGCGTCATTACAAAATAGTCAACAGGAGCTCGCAACAGCTATCAACACACTTAAATAAGGTAGTCGAAGAATACAATACATATTCTACCAGTCTTTTTCTGACACAATGACTTCTAATCTGAAAGTTCCTAATGTTACATTTACAATTGTTGTTTATCTAGTGAGCCTGCAATCTGTATGCTATTACCAAACCCAACTGCAGGAAATTAAGTTTTGCTCCATGGCTTGCAAGCGTGTATGAAAGAGCAGCAGCTCCTTTTTACAAGCAATTTTAAACCACTGTCCATTTGCCATCATTTCTGTTCAAGTACCTTGTGTACAGCTGCTCAGCTGCTGCAGGGTCGTGCTCAGATATTCACTCAGATAGTTCTAATTTTAAACACAACCAGGTTTTGTTTGCTGATTTCTTTTTTCCTCGCGCTTCTCCTCCCCCTCTTTTGCTCCCTATTACACAGGGGCTACAGCTTGGCTACGGCGCTGCCAGTGAGAAAGGGCAGACAAAAGGTGACAGCAGATAACTATCATGGCATCAGCAAGTCTGCAGTTCTTTGCTTTTATTCTAGCTTTGTTTGGTGTTTTTGGAGACATCGCAGCCACCCTGCTACCAAACTGGAAGGTAAATGCCGATGTTGGCTCAAACATCATAACAGCTATCACGCAGATGCAAGGACTTTGGATGGACTGCACATGGTACAGCACTGGGATGTTTAGCTGTACCCTGAAATACTCCATTCTCTCTCTCCCCGTCTACATCCAGGCTGCAAGAACCGCCATGGTACTGTCTTGTATCCTATCAGCCTTTGGGATCTGCATCACTACAGTTGGAATGAAATGCACAAAGTTGGGAGGTGACAGTGACAGCAAAAGTCACGCTTGTTTTGCTGGAGGAGTCTGCTTCATTCTCTCGGGAATCTCTGGATTAGTACCAACATCCTGGTACACGAGAGAAATTATTTCAAATTTTCTGGACCAGGCTATTCCAGAGAGCAGTAAACATGAACCAGGAGGAGCGGTTTATACAGGATTCATTTCAGCAGGCTTTTTGCTTATCGCAGGTGTGATTTTCTGCACTTCCTGTTTTAAAAAGCAGCAAGGAGCATGGATTTACCCTCCAAAGCAGCACCATTTCCCATCCACAGAGCAGGAGAGTAATGCAGGTTACAACCTGAAGGACTATGTGTAAATAGATATTTCTATCCATTGAAGTATTTCTATCCCTTCAAAGGGGTTTTTGTGCGCTAAGGTTAGTTTGATTATGTCAGAGAATGTATGTAACAGAGCATTTAACTTTTCCTACATCTGGGTTGCAGTCATGTTTATGCAAGGTTTAATTTACAGGAGCATCCGGAAAAAGGAAAGAAGTAGGAAAAGATACTTGTCTGCTACAAAAGTACCTGATTTTGCTGATTTTTCAAACCATGTTTTCTGACTTTCCAAGTAACGTTTATTGAAGAAAAAGGAATTATTTTCAAACATAACTGTACAATTACTGTATTGATGTCTTGTTATAGAAAAGATGATTAAAATCTAACTGCTTTCTATTCAACGAATCAAGTCTTTGACAACATAACATTTTATAGTGCATTTTATTAGCGCATTTTTTATCTCTACTTTAATTATGCAAGGAAAAAGCCCCCAAACAGTATTTGTCCAGGAAGCTCAATTCAATGGTTCTTAAAAAGCAGACACATCTGCCTTTCATTTTCAATTGTAAATTGCCTTGGTAACTAGATTTCATAAAAAAACATTACACAAAAAAATCAAGGAACCAGAAAAAAAAGCCACCCCACAACACAAGCTCATTGCTCTAAACCTTAGCTGCACTGTATACTCTGCATATCAGGCTGAAGAATCAGCAGTACCATTCAGATCTCGCCAAACACAGCTCTCCCACCCCAGACTGCCACGTGGTGTGGCTTGCGTCTATTACTGTTAAAGAAATGTCTGCTGGATATGCATCGATTGCTGCTAACCTAATACTGCACAATGAATGTCAGATATGAGGAGCAATGTAACAACAGAAATGTAACCATAACTCTGAAAACGCCTGTCAACCTTAAAAAACACGATACAAATTAAATTATCTATGTTCCAGAAAAATCTGTAAAGGTTCAGGCTCACACTAGCTAAAAGTAGCTATACATATATATACTTAGTGTTTCCTACAGTTCTGACCTTCTAAAAGAACTTTGTGAATCCTTTCAATAATCTCTGCAGGTTCTGTTTCAGGCTCACTCCTATGTATTCTATTACTGCAAAATGTAGGATATAACAGTGACGGAGAAACAGTTTCTTTATTTAAATTTGTTTTCTTAACTACCATGTGTTGAACTACAGTTGGGTCTCCTACATCACGGACCTGCGGTCTTAACTGGGCTCCGCGAAGCCCTACTTCCGCATTGAATGGCAGCTCATTAATATGCAAATTTGCCCCGCAACCTCACGCAGGCCCCCGGCACTGTGTTGCTGTGTATCAGTGTTTGTGTCGGCCCTTCCCGGTGCCCACAGCCACCCCACGCTGGGAGAAAACCCCTTCCGGCGCAGCCAGGGACACGGGTGCGGGGAGCTGCCCGCACCGCTGTCCCAGTGTCTCTCAGGGTGGGCAGACTGGGTCTCTCCCTACTCGGGGTAAACAAGTATGTCTTGGAGAATCACTCAAGAAAGTCTTGGACACCTGAGAGAGTGTAAATCTTTCATAACTGCACGGCAGTGGCTCCGAGGGAGCGGCCCCACCGCGGCCACCGCCGCTGCAGAGGCACGTCACGCATGTGCAGTTGCAAAAAGAGGCCTTCTTCACCGCTACAAAATCATGCCGCTAAGATCTGAAGCCGCAATATGGGGGGCGCAAAGCGCAAGAGGGACGACTGTATTACAGTGATCCTCCGCATAGTCATGATCCGTAATTTGCTGGATCCAAATAGCTGCGGGTGATTTTTCAGCGAGCTGTGCGCCCTCGGCGCGTGCACAGAACGTACCGCGAACCCATCAGCTCATGAATATATAATGAGTTTATGAATATATAATTGGTCCCCCCGCCATCACCNAGCAGCCCCTTTGAACAGCAGGGACTGTCCCAGCGTGTTCAGCTGTCGCTCCTGTCACACAGTGCCACAGTACCCACCGGCGCAGCCCCAGCCAGCACTGAACTCATTCCCCAAGCCTCCCCCAGAGTCCTGCTCTGGAGAGGTGTGCCACCTCCGCTGTGTTTGAACACAAGAGACATACAGCAGCAACCAGAAACCCCAATAAAACCAAGCACAGACGCAGCAGGGAAAGGACAGTGGCAGATCCCGTGGGGGGGTGGGCACCGGCTTCCCGGCTCCCTGCTGGTTTCTGTGCTCAGAAAAGCAGCTCTCTTCCTGGAGCTAGGAGGTGGCAAAAGGAATTTCCTCCGCTTTAATGAGGCATTGCAGAGGGAGCCGTGCTCTCAGGACTGTCCTCCAGACCTTATTAGGGGAGGGGGTGTGGCTATGGGCGTGGCGTGATTGACTATTTAGTGGGTACGCTATCATCGCAGATTCCAAGACTCGTGTGAAGAGGGCCAGACCCAACAGACTGCGAGTAATGGGGGATCACTGTATCTTAAATTCTTTAACCTTTTCTTTCACTGCACAGATTTTGTTTCGTAGTGGTCATTGGCAATGTTCTATCTAAATACTTCCCTAAACAACCACCATATTGATGAATGAAAAGGGGTAAATTCAGGAATATGATAACACTGGATGAGTCTTTCAATATAGCCAAGTGCTGTTTATTCTGTGTATTTATACACACCTTTCACTTCCCACGTTATTAGCCCAGAATTTGCTAAAACATTATGAAGGAACCTAAACATTTTATGTTTATTATGTTGGAATAAGTAAGATCTTCTGTTACAGCATTTAGGCAAGTAGAGACTGTTTCGTGCATTTAATATAGAGACTTCACACATAGAATGGCATTATTACATCTAGCTTTTTTCACCTGTGTTACAGCTATTTTAAGTGTCCTACGTATTAATCAAAGAGCTTGTTTTGTACTAAGTGTATTCCTAATGCTACTATCAGCAGTTGTTTGGTACTGCAGAGACTTAATTATGACCCAAACCACAAATTTTCTTTTCCTAGGAACAATGTCATGCAGCACCATTCCATTCCATATACCAAGAGTTCTTTATGTCTCTACATTCATAGCACTGTTGAAATAATATTTATATGCTAATCAAAGGACATAACTTCTCACAAACATAAATCACCACCTTTAGTAAGGGGTTTGACATGACACTAAGCCATGATCATTGCTATTAAATTAATTAATTAAAACCAATGTTTGTAAAATTATAACCAAAGGGCATTTTTACAGGAGGGCATAAGACAAAGGTAATAATTGCATACTATGAGCAAAACTAAGTATTCATTGGTTACACATGCTGCAAATGTTTCTTCCTGAAACTTTATACGAAAGTACCTGAACTTGGTAGAGCTATGAGACAAAAAATCAAGCACTGAGCCACTTCATTTACAATACACTGAAGGAGCTTTCCGAGGAAACAGATTCAATGAGAAATTATAATATCTAAACCCACATGTCAGTCTACACCTAAAAGAACAAGGACAAAATAGAAGATCAATCTACAACTGGAGTTTGAAGGAAACAAAATATAGTGAAAACAGGTGTCAATTCTGTCTAAAAAAACCCTGTGCTTTCTGCCTTTGCAATACATATAAGCAATTTTTGTTTTAACTCAAAGAAACACATTAAATAAAAATATCCTTGTCTAGTGGCACTGCTTTTTTTATTCAACAGAGCACCAACTGACTGTAGGATGTGCTTATACCAAAATATTTGTCACAACTTTGTGAGTTACCCCACTCTTGGTCAACTATGGCCTTTTGAGCACAGAAAAACAGGAATATAAGCTTTAGCTTCCCAATTGTGAGACACAGTCTGCACCAGACTTTTGACTACACTATCTCTATTATACCCACCATTGAGAAAATTATATCCACCATTGAGAAACCGCCACCATAAAATTGGAATTTTGGCATCACTTAAAACTATTTCATATATCTGACAGTGAGATGGCATCCTGAAATAATTTTTCATTCACCTAGGGGACAGGAAAAAAACAACCCCTAACACAAAAATTCAAAGCGAAAAATAAGATTTCTTAAGCACAGTCATTTTTCGTCACAACAGACTGCTGTCACAACTAATAATTTAAAATGTTTGAATAGTTACTTACTTGAAAAATACTAACAGAATTTTAAATCACCATCAGAATATGTGCAAATAGAGGCCTTAAGATTCCTTGTGATAAATAAGAATAACCTTCCAAAGATTTCTACAGAGATGCCTGAAAACTAAAAGGACCAAGAGAGACTGTAGTGAGAAAGGAGATGTAATGAAGAACTGAATCAACAAGTTTAAGGGGGACTTTCAGAACCTGCAAATTCATTTCTGAAACAGAACAGCAGTTTAACAGTGCATAAAAGAGGGTTGATTTAGACAAGATGTAACAAAGGTTTTTACAAAGAGGGTGGTAAAATACTGAAACGTTGCCCAGAGTGATGACTGCTGCCTCACCCATAGTATTCATAGTATAGATAAAGTTGGAAAAGACTTCAAAGATCATCTAGTCCAATCTATCGTCCAACTAAACCTATCATCTACATCTAGATCATATCACTCATCCAGCCTCCCCTTAAATACCTCCAGGGACGGCAACTCAACCACCTCCGTGGGCAACCCATTCCAAATCCGGATCACTCTTTCAGTGAAAAACCTTTTCCTAATATCAAGTCTAAACGTCCCCTGTTGAAGCTTAAGACTATGACCTCTCATTCTGTCTCCAGTGGCCAGGGAGAAAAGACTGACCCTGCCTGACCACAACCTTCTTTTAGGTAGTTATAGACAACAATATAGACAACAACAATCCCTGGCAACATTCAAGGGACAACCTTTAAAGGTCCTTTGCAACCCAAATATTTCTATGATCCTATGATTCACATGTGCATTCACTTTATGTCAGACACAAATTCTTATTAAAAAACTCAAACCAAAAAACCATTTTCAAATATAATTAATGGCTATTAATGAAAATTAGTGGCAGAAGAGGACAACAAAGAAACGCTTCTCTACTCAATCAAGAACAGATAGGAGGGGGAAAAGATTGTTACTTTTTTAAACAGGCAGTGGGATATAGGTGACAAAGTGCTATAGCAAATAGGAGGGAGTAAAATATACTAACAATGACTATGGTGAAACAAAGACTATAGACATGGAAAAATGAGAGATCTTTGACAAAGATGACAAATTAAAAGCTTTTCTTATCACAATCTTTCAAAAGACCCATGAAATTCTCTAGGCACAATTCCCAAACTGATTATAAATGCAAAATTTAAAACAGCAGGCTTTCCAAAAATGCTTCAACCCTAGCAGACTATCCTGCTACTAAATCCTAATCCCTCTCTCCGAAAACATCCAAAGAAGTACCCTTATCTTGCAGATAGGCTTGAAGGTTAAAGCCAAGTTCTGAGCAAACAAAAAGAACAGCACATTCGTAAGAATAAGCACATTTCGTTTACAGGAATTTCACATCACTCCACCTTGTAGTCGAGATGTTGAAACAGAGCAGCCAACTGTGTTCCTTACTCAAAATCACATACATTGTTTGACTGACAAATTAAGAAAAAATCCTATATAAATACAGCAAAACCTACCTTCGGCTTTGGAACAAAGGCTTGACCCGGAATTATAAAACAGTTTTCAACAGTGCAGAGATGCTGAGCCATAATGGACAGTCTGCTGCGCTGGCTACCTCCTGGATTAGCTGTCAGCCTCTATGGGAGAACCAAAACATGTATATCAGTGATACTGAACTGAACAAGTGACCAGTTACATTAAAGCTGGATTATCAGTACACTTAAACACCCTCTATCACACAGAAAGGGACAGGCCAAAGGTGTCGCGAAACACTAAACTCGCAAAGAAGTGCAGGTCGTTAATATGCATTCAGGCCACGCCCATTGCTCCACCCCCCCGGCACTCCAAAGCGCTGCGGACAATTCTTTGCTCCTTCCTGTAGTCTGTCACAGCACAGGCAAGCAAAGGGAGCCGTTTCTGAGCAGCTGCTGTGACCGCAGCCCAAACGTCATGCCACTCCCCCGGCCCGGCCCCGGTGCTAACGCCGACCCCGGGAGACCCGTGCCAGCCCGCGCGTGCTCGCCCCGCCTCCGCAGCGGGGNGGCGAGGGATTTAGGCTGGGGGAGCAACTGCAGCAGCCTGGAGAAGTCCACAGGGTGGCAGGGGTGGGGAGGTCGGGTTTCTTTCCCTTTAACATCCACCGGTCCTGTGAGACAGGGGATGCGCTGCCCGTACGGTCCCAGACAGAAGCCTCCTCATGGCGCAGCGACAGCTGTGCCCTCCCACCACACAGCTTGCCTCACTTTCGTGAGGCAGTTTCCCCGTTCACGGACCAGGGGCACGGTGCCGCCATTGCGAGCTCCCTCCCCGCAGGGCGGGGTGAGTCCCGCCCCACAAGCACCATGGCACTGCCCCTCATCAAAGCAGAGTCAACAGCGCATGCGTCAGGCAGCTGAGCTCGCGGACCGCTGAATCATATTTGCGAAAAAACTGCTAGGCAAATGGGCGAGGTCGTGAAGGAGAAGTCGTGATACAGACAGGATTCACTGTATAATCAAACACCACCAGTTTCTCATTAAGAACTCATATCAAATTATATGCCCCATTGATCTAGAATTTTTTTCTCCAGTGTAACAGCATTTCACTAAGATACCATGCTGATTGACCACCTCAGTCCTGCAATCAAATGCACATGAGAAGGAGCTGTGTGAATTTCTGCAGAGCTACATGAATTTCAAAAGAATTTTGTGTGGACACAAGAGAAAACAAACTATCCTGACTCCAGGATGCAAAAGAAAAGTAACACCATCTAACAGTACTCTCACATCCTTTCCTTCCACTGGTTCTGTATCAAATACGACTGTCTTTTTTCTTCAAGATGAAGATATGACTTTAAGATATGACTATCTTATTTCTTCAAGATGAAGTAAACCTTCATAAACTCAAGGTCAGCCAGAAACCAAAATTTCTTCATTATTAACTGGTCTACATTTATAATATTTTCAAGGAAGCTGAGTCTACTTTACATAAATTTAGAATGCCCAACAGTGAGCATTTATACTTAAACCTCAATTTAGTAATTCCCTGATTTTCCCAAGAATTTTTTTTATGAAGACTATCAAAATAGTCAAAATAATTTTACAAATGTAAACTACAGAGAAACAAAACTATCTACTTGACATGCAAAAGTACTATTTTTACTGCTCAGGACATTTAGCCTTATACTCCTTAACAGGCCTCAGAATTTGGCATATAACGTAACTGCTGGTTCTTATCAGCTTTAATCCATTTAATCAAATCAAATCAGAACAGAGTGAGCTGCAGTAGTAGGTCTATACTGACGCAACTCACACCAACATCGGTGTGCTGGAAACAGAAAAGCAACAAAATACAACAAGCAAGAAAGGCAAAGGTATTTGCTCCTTGTTATACTAGGAAAACAAAGTCTGACCATAAATATAAAAGCACATTGCTTTACTTTCTTACTGTTAAGATCAAGTTATCCTAATTAATTATAAAATACATCACTCCATTCCATGACACCATCTTAACCTGTTGCTGAGCTTATGGTATATACACAAATTTTCTTTGATATTTAGGCTCTTAACTTAGAAACATCCAGGGAGGACTCCAAGATGCTGAGTACAAGACATTTCCCTTTCAAGAGGATAAATCCAGACATAAAAAACCCATCAGTAGCAGCTCTTGTATTACACTGTTCTCTCTTTCCTGGTACTGAATATGCCACGTTACAACAGTTAACAGAAGCAACTCCAGTGGGTCAGGAGAAAAGGCACAAAGCTTAAATGTCATTCTTTCCCCAAATCATAAAATCAAATAGTCTCTTTCAAACATTTTTTTTCTTGATATCAAACTAATAATGGAAATGGAAACCAAAAACTATGAACAATTTTGTCTTCTAAGGAAGATCTGTTTAAATTGATGTTGAACACGAATCAAGAGATCCCAGACTATAAACTCAACAACACTTAACACTGATTCATTGCATGACCTTAAACAACACACTCAACTTCCTAGTGTTTCTAACTTCTCAGTGTTCTAAGTACAAGAACTTAAGAGTGTGTGGTATTTTGCATCTAATTGCAAATCTAATGCTGGGTGCAGAAGCACTATAATCTGCATGTCACCAACGATGTATGCACCCGGCTACTGCTATATAAAGTACAGAGTGCCCTCACACAGGGTTAGGCCAATATTTTCACTGCTGTCACAAAACTGCATTTTACGCATCATCACATTGCATTTTGCATCACAGTCCCCTAGCCGTGTTTTGCAACAATGTCTAATCCCACATGACATGAACTGGTTCCCTTCTGCACACACAAGAATGGCAGCAATACATTAATAATTCTGATGCCAAAGTCAGTTTCCATGGTCTTGACAAACACCCCTTGTGTTTCAAGTGTTTAATCACAACTGGAAATAAGACATTTTTCCTTTTTTCAAGGAAGGTGTTTTTTTTAAAAAATCTATTTTTAACAAAGAGGACAAAGGAAATACATGTATTTCTTAAGACGAATGAAAGGTAAGTAAACCCAGACTGATGAAATCGCACATGAATGACTTTGAAGAAAGAAAAGTATTTAAAATCAGAAGAATGCTTTGCAATCTATTCATGTCAAAGAAATTAGATTTCAGAAAAGAATAGAATACCTCAAAGAAATATATCCCTCCATAAGAGCAGATGATCAACTCAACATAAAAACTCATAATTTGCAGTCACATAAAACTAAGAATTAATCCTTTCCTCTCTTCTTAAAACCAACTAGAATTGGGTTTGCAGTTTTAAACAAAAGTTTGCATGTAAACAAGGTTTTGTTCAACTTCTGCACAATTTTGGGAAGATGCTAGAATCTTACCTCCCCAACTTCTTTCTGAAAAGTCAGTGTCATCTGTGTCCTGCCATAACTAAAAGGTCCATCCTTTTTTGAAACATTCTCAAGCCACTTGATAATTAGAGGAGTAGAAACACTGAAGGGCAAATTCCCAATGATATGTATATCTGGTGGTTCTGTTGACATTTGATGAAAGAAAAATAACTGTCAGGAAGTTTTGGATAAGATTTTGCCAACAAATAACACACAAGAAAATACATGCCTATC
>WEKX01000688.1:264150-297729 GCA_013390025.1 Pitta sordida
TAGACTTAAGATATGAAAACTACTTTTATCATGCCATACTGAAATTATGCCTTTCCATTTATACTTGTCTTACACTTGACAAAACTGTGTTACCATATGCAGTAATTACTTGAAATGAAGTTGTTAGGTTTGGTTCTCATTTACATTTGAATAAATCACTGGCTTTCATATGATTTTCAGCTGATTGATAAATTTCAGGTGAGCTACTCTACAACAGCAAAGCTGTAACAACAGCAAAGCTACAACAGTGTTTCTGTGACTTTTAAACTATGACTACTAGGTACAGAGTAAATAGCCATACTTGTACTTTTCTCCAACACATTTCTCCTAGGGGCATTTCACTAAGCCTTACTAACCCCCAAAACAACCATGTAACTCATGTTGGACAGAGCTCTCCTCCTGCATAGTCCTCTGAAATCAAAAGGTGTTAAAGCACAACGCTTAGCCATAAGAAGTGATACCTATTTTTCAATTATGGACTGTGTCAGTATATGCATGTGTTGTACAACACAACACAGGCATTTCATTAGCAGGAATCCTTACGTCAAAGCAGGAGTGCTATAGAAGTAGATAAAAACCAAGATCAGGATGCTGTTTCTTAGATACCACAATATTTAGTAATATGAATAAGAGATAAGAGTATCAAATTCAAGCTGTTTTTCTGACACACTTTACTTATGCACTTTTTAGGCTGTGATAGTTGAGTGTATTTGTGATATTACACATATATCAGAGATGGCTAAGTACCTTTCTGAAAGCCATCTGCCTTTCAGATTTTCATACGGTAATAACAGAGAGGAAAATATACCCTTCCACTAATTAGTCAGCTCCAAACCAAACAATGACTATGTTCAAGAAATGTCATTTTAAAAAATCTGCACTACACTCTCATATATGCATTTGCTCCTAGTTTTGTTCCGTGAAGGAAGCACTTACCTTTTGCAATGGGGTAGATACAGTATGGAATTTTTCGAGGTGAACATAATGTGCCATGGTCTTTTATGTCCCAAGTCAGAAAGCAGTTTACTGTTCTTATGGCACTGCAAAGAGTGACCCTATCTTAAATTAAGATTTGGAAAAGAGGACTAGGAGGTCATCTCTCATTTATATCTAATAATAATAATAATAATACATGTTTTAAAAGGGAGGTGAAATAGTGTCCTTTGGGAACCTCAGATTCAAAAAAAAACCCACAAACCTAGGCAAATCCTGACTAGATTCTATTTTTGCCAAAGATATCCAGCTGAAACAAAAGCAGTGAGAAAACTATAATTTTGAGGACAAATTTTCTAGAAATTTCCAAGCAAGTCACAGACATTTCTACACTGGAACAATAGCAGTAATGATTTCTGGCTTCTTCAAAAGGAAGAAGCAGCTGGTAGGTAAACAATTTGATTTGCTTTCACACTTTCCATGAGTCATTAATGTACAGTCAAGACACTCTAAGTTTAATAACTGCAAAACTCTTCACTGTTGATTAAGGTCAATGTCACACTGTTTTACCTTGGAAGAGGAAGACAATTCTGTTTCCTCCTAGACAAAGAAAAAGTTAGGTTGTCTCTTCTTATCTTCAAAATGTACCAGAAGAGAGCAACACACTTGCACTGAGTGAAATTCAACTTTATCACCATACTAACTCAGAAGCCCGTAAAAATTAAATAAGTCGAATGCAAATACTACTAACCATCCTCCCAGGCCCTCTTTAGGTGCTTTGGAAAAGCCTTCTCCATCTTATAGGTCAGGATATCTCCATGAACAATGCGCACTTTTCCTGGAGCTGCTTCAGATAACATCTGTTTGTAAGCAAGCAAGCAGAATTTACAGAGCATTAAGCAAACTGATTTCCAGTTTCAGCCACAGAAGAAACCATTGCTATGCATTTACCTTCAATATACAACAAAACACAATAAGTGTTTAAACTGAGCACATTATTAGTTAGTACTTGCTTGCAAAAAAGCTAGAAAAATGCCTAAAGTGTAATTTTGTAAACAATTCCTATTAAGAGCTACAGAATTCTCAGTGGGGAATTCAAACTTGAAAAGACTGCCAAGAGTCTGTTCAACAACAATTAACAACCTCCAGGCCACTAGTGGGACCCCACCATTTCTAAGTAATACACAAGCAGCAGGTTTGGAAAAGCTTTCAGATTCATTATCGATGGAAACAAGGCTCATGGCGGTTATTCTCTCTCGCTCACAGCTTTAGGGCCTATCATCAAATTTGAGCCATTTGTGATATAAGGCTGCAGAAATATTCAGTAATTTTTCCTTTTAAATGAAAAAGGCAGAAGAGAGTCTCTCAATACGTACTCCCTGTACTAGTCTATACTTGTAGCATTAAAAACCAAGGAATTCCCCCAAATGAGGGAACGAATACTCAGAAGCAAAGAAAAATCTCAACATTTTTTATCTTTCTAGACATTACAAAATCAGCTTCTGCAGCTCACTTGTGCAGCTTATCTAGTACTTAATAAATCCCATAATCAAAATTAGTTAAGTTTTTTTAGTGTTCTACTAGTCTTTTCCCTTACACTATGAAACTATGCAAAGCCAGCACAATCCAAAAGCAAAGGCAACTTTTTCAAAGATGACATCTGAGAATATTTAGTGATCCTATGTTGAGGATGTAGTGAGAAATGGCTTAAAGAACTATGTTGGGTTTGCACAGAAATCCAAACCCATTAACAGTTCAGTGCCAGTGGCCTAACTGTTGAAATAAGCAGTTCACCATTGTTAGTTCCTTCTTCAATCTGAAGAAGGATGCTTATACGCTCGGGGCAAACAGCTTTCACTGGTCTCTGAGCCAAAGGAAAGTGCTGCTTTCTCATACTGTTCACAAAATGTCTGCATTAATTTTTTTTGAGTGAAAGTCTGGGGGTTTTATTTACCAGAGTAGCTAAATTTTGTGTAGTATTCTAAAATAAAAGCCTAACTAGAAACTAAGTGTTCCTACATGTTTTAAGTGCCATTTCCAAATACGGGAAAAAAATAACCTGAACTCCAAACCCCTTAATGGATTTTTCAGCATTACACTAGAAATTATATGGCATACAAATTCACTAATCTGCCATAATTTGTCAAATCTTTATGATGTTATAAATGCTATAGTAGGAAGAAAGAGAATGCAAGACAAATAAAGTTAGAAAATAATGTCATTTTTAAAAATGATTTTCATGTCATGAGCAGTATGGGGGTTGTAAAGTATCACACTTTAAATAAATGAAAACTGCATGTAATTTGTAGGCAGAAACTCACAGTCATCTACGTATTTCGAATGTGGAATACTTGGAAACCCACTGAAGCTTTTTTCCATTTTAAGGGAAAATTGTGCAGCTAACACAGTTCCAGGAGCTGCTGCGCACCACAGACACCAGCCTAGAGTATTCCATCATACAGATCCTCTCATTCTTCACATACAACCCAAAGGGCACAAAGGAAACATAAGGGGCATAGTTTAAAAAATGGAATGGTGTTCCTGGAACCATTTTATAGTCAATACACTCTCTTGCTTCCTTTCCCTCCTCATAAATCTTTCCAGCCTAAAAACTACTAGGGCACATGGCATAGGGAGGTTGGGATTCTTTAAGAGCAAGGTAGAGCTGGCAAACTCGCAGCCTGCATAAACTTTAACTCCGGATCCATACGTTCTTCACTGTACAAAATCCCTCAAATTTCACGGGGGTTCAGAACCAGGAGAGTCCTGCCATAGCCAAAATCCGCAAAGAGAAGCGGTCCATACATATGCAAAAGAGCCATGCCCACCACCCTGCCCTCCTCAGCCCTGGAGGTGTTCCCGGTTCAGTGTGCTGAGACAGGGGAGTAAAGGGGGTCTTATCTGCCCCTCCCCAGCACAATGGGCAGAGACAGGGGAGCAAAGTGTCACCGTGGCACCACGGGAGGGTTCCATCCCCCTGTGCCCTCCACCAGTGCAGCAGGCACGCCTACCCAGGGCAGGCCCCGGGCATAAGCAGTGATGCAGCGCTGCCCTGAGACTCTAGTGTGGCACTCCGCTGAGCCCCCATCCCTCCATGACTCCAGAGCAAGCAGTTGTAATAAACCACTGACACCAGGTTATAAAGTTTCCCCACCATTTAACGTCTCCAACACTCACAAGGGAGGGAACTCTGGGTGGTCTCCTAGCGAGCAAGAGGTGGCGTCTCCCTGCCTCCAGACGCAGGCTAGTCCCATTTTATATTTTTTAAATGTAAAAGAAATGCTTGCTTTATTTTTCTGTATTTGGATCTCAATCCAAACTGAGCTGTATTAACTGGAGATATGTTTTCCCAATTTTATAAAGCACAATTATTAGGATTAAAATGAAAATTAAGACAAAAGGAGATTATGTTCCACCTTCCAACTACGATTTTACCTGTGTGGTTAAATGCACCTGAAAGGTCTCAAGCTGAAAAAAAACTAATGGGCCTTGATATTAATTCAGTTGCAGGATCAGGTCCTGACGGGCTATGAGAAAACAGGAGCAATTAATTGCTATACTGTGTATCTTCATCTTTCAGCAATTTATAGCTCTGGTTTAAGCTACACAACCAAAACTATTTTTAGTTCGGAAATTATAACAAGACACTTGGAACCTTACTGCGTTCTTAAAATGGTCTTACTCAATGTTGTGGATACATTAATACACATTATTTTCTGTTTTGTACCTGCAATCCTGGAATAAACCGAGCATCTTTTTCAACTAAAAGCAGTTCTTCAACACCGCTGCTGAGAATGGATCTGGTAATGCCTCCTGGGCCAGGGCCCACTTCGCACACATGGGCATTTTTCAGCTGCCCAGCTTGTTTCACTATCTTGTCTGGAAGACAGAGAGAACATACTAAGTCTTTATTTCCCAGAAGATCCAACACACTAAAACAAACGCATTGTTTATTGTTAAAGCACAAGCATGCTTATCTCAGACACAAACAGTGACACATCCCAGTTAAATAATCACACATCTGCCAGACTGCACAGAACTCAGATTTGTTTCATACTATAAGATACACTGAGCTATTTAAAAAAGACTATTTTAATGTCTTTAGTGTACATTCTGCTTGGTACAGAACCACATAAGAAGAGAACATTACTCATCCATAAGCTAGCAGCATTACTGTACTGGAAGAAAGCATGTGTGTTCAACATCCTGAAGTGTCACTCCTTAAACTTCTAAAATTATTTCACTTACAGTATCTCTGTTTCAAGGGAATTTAAGAGAAAGATACTATAACCATGGCAGAATTTCACTGTATGTACAGAACAATTTCATGAAGGAGGAACTGGACTAAATTAAGAGTTGAAACACAGGCAAGTGGTAGGTACAGAAAGTCAGACAGTTGAAAGGTTACACTTATATGTAAGTGGAAGGATACAACCTTGGAAAGTACTGCAGCCAGGAAATAAGACAGATTAACTACTAAAATAAGGATTAAAAGCACAGCTAACAAATAGGTCCTTAGCACACATGGAGAAAAGATGCTGACAGAAAGTATGCTTTTATGCAGTAAGAAATATCTGAAGACTTGTCTACTTGCAACGTTTTACTAAGCGCATGCAGATATTATTACTTTGGGGTAAAAGTCCAGCTGTTCGGGAAATGGAACTGAGTTTCATGTTCTGAATCTTTATCAACCTGAATCTTCAAATACAGTCAAATCATTGTGTTCTGTGGAATTTGTTACTGCAAAACCCAGCCACCACTAGGCCAGTAGAGACACCCACCACTGACTGAACAGTGCCAGCATTGTCACCCACTGCTGACATGAACCTGGAGAAAACTGCATTTGTCAGAACAATGCAACAAGTTCAAAAGAGCTACATCATTTTGGATAAACTGAGACAAACGACCTTCCTAAGTACAGCATACAGAAAACTAAATCATGCAATGAGTTATAGTACTTTTTATGACACACAATAATCTGAAAATATACTCATTTTAAAATAAAACTTATTAACTGTAATGGTACCCTGTAGGTAAAAGTACTACTAAGGCTTGGATTTTTGCATTTCAACCAATAACCCGTATTTTATAGTGCAACACGGTCACTACCTAAAAATCGTTATTTATTACAAAATCTATTCTTGATGAATTAACAAGTAAACACAACTTGTCTAAGCTAAAACTACTTTCAAAAGAACTCTTTAAAGGTTTGCCATCGAGCTACAATTAGTCTGACAGAGATTGCTGTGCAAACATCATCCCATTAGCTAGGCTGGACTCTGAAGAAAACCCGGATACGTGTTCTCTATTAGCTAAAAGTTAGAATGAAGTATTTAACCTGTCAATCGTAAATCCAGTAGAAAGTTCTGGGAAAGTTGTTTCTGTGCTTTAAGGTGAAAGAGTTTAATGATCTCTCCGACAGTTGGCAGGGGAGGCAGACGGAAAGCTGCCACCTTTCCTGGGGCAGCCATAAGCCAAAACTCTCCTTCCCTTCTCCTGGAGAGACACCGAAAAGATGACTCAATTATATGCAGTGAGTATTAAAAACGCTATTAAGTTTACAAATCAGAACGTAATTTACAGATCATCAGAGGCGGGCTAACTTCCACACATGAGACTTTTGACCACAGGATCCGCTGTTTGCGCCCGCCTCGAACCCCCGGGGTTTGGGCAGGTCCCGAACCGCGGCTCTGCCAAAGCAGCAGGTGAAGCAAAGCCCTCTCACGCCCGCTAGACACCCAGCTCTCGTTGCTTTAGGGAAGCGCCGTTAAGGACAGTGAGCTCAGGGCACCGCACACAGACACAACACATGGAAATAAAGGACAGCAATTCCCAGCGGCTCCGCGCCAGGGCCGCCGGCGCAGGCGCACAAGCCTCTGGCGGGGCTGGGGAAGGCCAGCGCAGGACCCGGCCGGGAGCGCCCCGCGGCCGCACTCGCTTTCTCTCTGTCCCAGCACCGCTCCCGGGCACAGGGACCCNGTTGAGATCATCGTTTCAGACTGCCATTGGGGCCGCAGGCGCTGCTGGCAGAGGTAGAAACAGCACTGCCTCCCGGTGTGCCAGTGTGTGACCGCGCCAAAGGCGATTCTAGGCAACAACCCCCCCCCAGTGCCCTTAGCGCTCATCCCTGTGCATTGCTGTGTGGTTCACCCATTTCTGTGGCAGAGGTTGGCCTGGCACTGGTGTTACAGGTCACGTTTCACCTGCAGGCTCCAGGAACCGGCATATGGGTATGGAAAGGGTGCTTCCCAAAAAAACCATGGGAAAGTCGAATGGAAACGCTGGTTCAGAGATTTGCAGATCAGTCTGGAATTGAATAGGTTGGACTCGATGATCTCTTAAGGTCTTTTCCAACCTTACTGATTCTGCGATTCTGTGATTCTGTGATTCTGTGAATGGGTCTTCTGTGCTTACAATGGAGCTTTATTTTGTTTTGCTTTTTTGATTTAATTGGTCTGATGGCTGTGCTATTTTTCAGCTATTCTGGATACTATATCTGAGTTAATCTGCTCCTTTCTGTGCATCAAGATTAGTTCTAGAGTGTGATCAGAACCTTTGGTTCGTCTGATCCTATGTTTTCGCGTATCTGAAGTTTGGAATTGGAGTCATACAGCACATATCTCCGTCAGACTAGGAAATCAGTAGTGAAGGAACAAATTTGTAAGTGTTCTTAAGAGTAATTAAATTATATAAATTGAGCAATTGCATGTTGCAGCAGAATTTTAGCTGCAATATACTGTGCCAACACCAAAGTGCATTTGCTCATATATATGTGGTTGTATATCTGTGGATATATTCGTAATACATTGTCCAGTTTTTCTCATTCTGGTACCAGCAAAAGACATTTTGACAGAGAATTTCTGCAATATTTTTTGTCACAGTGGATTAAGGATATTCTCTTCTGAGCAGCACTTTTAAACAAATATTGGATGTTAAGGTTCTTTTTCATTTTGCCTGTATCATTCTGTGTATGACAATGCAACTGAATGCGAAGAAGATATTTCCAGAAAGCTGGAATATTACTAAAGAGCCAGAGATAACAGAGGATGTTTATTGTTAGGTAGATGTAAAGAAATAAAGACAATAAAGGATTTGCAAAATGTAATTTCTTACTCAGGATAAATAATGGGTGTAATTCTAAATAGCTTTCTGCATTAGACATAACTTCTGCTATCAATAGCCTGTTCTAGTTAAATAATGACAGCATATGGTATAAATACGTGTTAGTGTTGTCCTGTGAAGAATAAAGTGGAAGGAGGCTGATATACAGTTTCTGCATCAATATCTCTTTATAATTGTAGGTCCAGTCATGTTCTGAAATCAATCAAGTTTTTACAGTTGAAACCTATGCATATGAGATAAATATGTGTGAACACCTGGGAACAAGTGGAGTCAATAGGAATATAATGAGAAGGGTCACATTTATAAAAAAAAGTAAAATGGATCTAATTACACAGTCATGAAAAGTACTGAGAACTTTTCAGTTGGTATCAGAAAAGTATCTGTCCTAGGGTTTATTGTTTGCATTCAGTGGAATATTGGAATGAAATGTCATGGTCCTAGTCTTATCTGAAACACTGGAATTTTGAGGGTTTTGAGGTATAACGTGTTAGGTTCAATATATATTATTTTAATTTAAAGCCAGTATAAATTAAATGTAAAAAGTAAGCTCCACCTGTTGGTGAAAATGTGGGATTTCAAACTACATGCATATACATATAGTATTTGTTACTAGCCCAACAGTAACAAATGACGGTAGATTAATTCCAAAAGAGTTTAAATAGTTAAATAGTGTAATTTATGGTCTTGTACAACCCACCCGTGGGGTGGGAGTGGTACAGAGCATTGTATACTCCCCCACCAGGGGAGATCACAAAGCAGGCCACATTTATTTCGCAAAGCAGTTTAAATACGTGTTTACTTCATCAGGACTACTGGACAATGTGTTAGAGTTAGATGAGGTCCTTGAACTCCTTCCGTGTTTGTGTCAGGCAAGTCAGTTGCTTCCTGACACCTTAGAAATATGCAATATCCTTTGTAAATGCGTAATGCCTATGGTGGGTTGCTTATGCTCTCAGAAAACGTGACATTCAAAAAGATTACGGAGAGGAAGCCTTTTAGCTTCAGTTCTCTAGCTTCTGTCTTTCAAGTCCAGAGGTGGAATTGGGGTCTGGGAGCTTGAGCATGAAAGGTTTTCTGTCTTCAATATGCGGGAAGGTGATTTATAAAATGAAGGCAGAAACTCCGGGACATGAATGTTGGACGAAGCTCTCTGGCCACTGGGTGCCACTCTTGTTCCACGACAAGTGAACTGCTGTGTCTCAGCAAGGACCAAAAAGTTTACTGACTCCACTGAATGTCCTTATGTCGAGTCAGGTTGCTAGAATATGAATGCCATTTAGTCCTCCTAGTAGAAATAAAAAGCAGAAGGTCGGTGCTAGACACTTAGGAATAAACAAGAAAGGAAAATTCAGCAAGCAAAATCCAAGTAGTCAAACCTGGAGGTTCAGGTTTGCTGAATATTCCACATGAAAGGATAGGTTGTTAATCGTGGTTGCTCTACTTTTTGGAAGCTCCTAAGAAGGAGGTGTCAGAATTTGTATTTTGCTAGGGAGAGGGTGAGAAGACCGATCGAAAAATTATTTTTTAAAGAAAGGATTTAATTAACATATTTTAAGTATTTCACACATCTAATGCAGCTGGTACAAGAAAACATAGTGTTTCAGTTTGAACCATGACCTCTTTCTGTCACCAGGGTGCTGTAACCACCACAGCATTTCTAAGGGGGCAAACAACCACCCCTGCTGTAGTATTGAGTATGGGAGAGTAAAGCTAACTGGAATGATTTCACTGTCCAGAATAAGGGAAGTGTTAAAGAAAAATTAAAAATTATGAAGCAGTTTTTAATTCTTTTACATCTTGTTAGTTTGATTTGATTTTAAACCATTCTAACACCTTATAAAATTCAACAGTGGTCTGCTCACTTCCAGATTTATTCTGTCATATTATGATCCGAAAATCACAGAATCACAGAATATTATGAGTTGGAAGGGACCCACAAGGATCATCTAGTCCAACTCACCNAACAGTACTGGGCCCAACACTGACCCCTGTGGGACTCCGCTGGTGACTGGCCGCCAGTCCGATGTTGCACCATTCACCACCACCCTCTGAGCTCGCGCTTCCAACCAGTGTGTAACCCAGCATAAAACGTTCCTTTCCAGCCCGTGCTTTACAAGTTTCTCCCGAAGCTTATTGTGGGAAACCGTGTCAAAGGCTTTGCTAAGGTCCAAGTACACAACATCCACAGCCTTTTTGTCATCAACCAGTCGAGTCACTGGATCATAAAAGGAGATCAAGTTAGTCAGGCAGGACCTGCCTTTCCGAAATCCATGCTGACTAGATCCAATGTCATGGTTGTTCTGCAGTTGCTGTGTAATGGCACACAAGACCATCTGTTCCATGACTTTGCATGTGAATAGCGGATAGGCTGATTTCTTTCTAACCCTTCACTTGCAAACTTCTTGTTTGGAGTTAATTTGGATCCATAACTTTGCTTGGACTGCTAATAAATGTGTCTATTTAACTTCTGTATTAAATAGATGCTATCCAATGTTGTATTAGAAGTTTAGAATGCATGTTTTTAATCATAGTTACACCGAGCCCCCCAGCAGAACTGTAGTGTGTCAGAACTTGTACTAGCACAGCAGAAGATACAACCTCTGTCAGGAAAACCTTACCATGTTGGTCCGAAATAATAGGTAAAAGTGGATACTGACAGATTAAGAGAGTAAGGAGACACTGAGTTAGTACTGGTCAGTATGACAAGCTGTGTTCTCAGCAAGGCACCATATCTCCTATAGAATCACAAAAGAAGGATCTAAAGGGTATAGTGAGGGCACTTTGCAGAAGTTTACAGGGAGGGCAGAGGGGAAAAAACATGGAGGTAGTTCTTTGAACCATGGGCTGCTCTCATGAACCATGGCCTCTCAACAATACGTTTCCAGGAAGCAGCCTCAGAAACCTTTGTATAGAGGCAAGTGAATGTGAGAGTTTGTGACATATATTGTAATATAAAAGGTGAATCAGTGGAAGACTTGAAGTGACGAGGGATCAGGCCAAAGCAAGAGGTAGGTAAATACATGATGAAGGATGGATATGACAGGTGGGACAAAGAAGCATTCATAAAAGCCAGAGAGAGGGTTGTTTCATTATGCAAGATATTACAAGTTGAGACTTGGATGAGAATTTTAACTACTTTAATGGAAAAGTAATTTACAGATGTTGTCCAGAAAGGTCTCCAAGACAAAGGTTAGGAATAAAGCCCAATTAGAGGTCCAAGGTGATAATGATAATCTGATTATGTATATGAGTAAATGTCAGCACAGTGGTAATATTATTGGCAGTCATCAGAAAAAGTATTGCTAGGAATGTGCAGGAGGAACATTTTAAGGAGGTTTTTGTCTAGACTGTGCCATCCCAGGCCTCATTCTGGGCGCAGAGATACACTGTGGAAGCTTTAGGTCTTGTGCTAAGGGTGATGTGAGACTGAGATTAGAAAACACTTGTGAAAGACTCCATATACTTGATAGAAAGAATTTATAAAGTATTAGAAGGATAGGAGTCTACTAGAACTGAAGCTGTAAATGAGGAGGATATAAAAGCTTCAATCTCTCTATGATCTAAAGCTGCTGAGTATTAGAGAAGACCCAGTCAAGACTCTGAAGGTTTATCGCTCTAAGTACCTTGGAAACTTTGTTTCTGTGTTGAATAAAAGGATTTAAACAGAAATTAAAATCTGCAAGAATCCAAGGCATAGTTTCACCTGAGTAAGTAGCTCACTGATTTGCAGTGTCACAGTGGTGCACAAGAGATCATAGGAAGAGTGGAAATAGGGCATTGGGAGACTTTGGGTGAAGATAAGTGGCTTATATTTGATGTGAGAGAAATGGCAACTTCCTTTGATTAAACCCCGAGTAACTAGGCTGCACAAGGTCTAAATACCTTTTTAGATATTACTAAAGACCACAGTCAATAATGTGACACTGCTGGAGAAAAAGTCCTTAGAGACTTGAGGACATCTCCGTGAAAGGACTCAGTTTGCAAGGTGCTATATCAAGATACCTGTCTAGTATCAAAGTACCTCATCCACAAGTTCCATCTAGTCCTAGCAGCAGGATGTGGAACAGGTATAGCTGATGTAGGGACTAAAAAGGCAGTTAACGTAACTCTTGGTTTTCAGGAATAATGGAGCTTCCCAATATCCATTCCTTAACTCAAGATTGTTTTTATTCGTGTAATTCAGATGGCCCTGAGACTTGTGAAATTGAAAACAGTAAACACATCAATGTCTTTAAAGTATCACACAATTGTTTCATTTGGAAGGAAGCTCTTGAGGTAAACTAGACTTCTGTTTCAGTTTGTGCCCATTTCTCTTGCTGTCACTAGGAACCACTGAGAAGAGTCTGGATCTCTTTTTCTTCATTTTCTCTCATCAGATACATAAGACACACTGATAAGATCCCTCTGAGCCTTGTTTCTCCAGGGTCTTTCAGCCTGTCTTCTCATAAGAGATGCTTTGGACCCATAATTGTCTTAGTGGTCCTTTACTGGATTCACTCTAGTAAGTCCATATCCTTCTTATTCTGGGTAGCCCAGTACAAGACCCACCACTCCAGATGTGTGTCATCAGTACCGGGTCGAGAGGAAGGATCAGCTCCCTCAATGTGCTCTTCCTAATGCTTCAGTATCAGTGTCTTGCGTGTGTCTCATGACCCACATGGTAAGGTCCACTGCAACATCCCACAAACATGCCTTGCATGTTACTCAGTTTGGGCATTCTGAGTTATCTGCTACCTATGTACATCCACTAGAAGCTCTCCAGCAACTTTGAGATACAGTTGCTGGTAGTCAACATGAGGGAACCATAGACATTAGGGTTTTGACTGCTCATGGTGAAATCAGTTAAGGACCTTTCCTTTCTTCTAAGGTGTTAATTTACCTGTCCTAAATCACTTTTGTTCTCTACCATGATTCCTAATGTGTGTGAAAAACTAGACACAGCTCTAAAGGAGGGGTAGCCTAGACATTCAGGAGTAGCTGACAAACTTAAGTGCTCAAGACCTTGTACTTTTGACTCCCTTGATTGTCTTAAAGCCCAAGTCATAATCCCTATCAGTTTTCTGCATGTTATAACATTTTCTCAGAACTAGAGACATTGCTGGAAGCAAAACTTTTCTTTGTATGGCTATTTCAAAATCAATGATTCATCAGAGTAACATGCTTCTGAGTGAGCTGTACAAACTCCTGTGCTGCAGTGATGTTGTCCTGGATACGAGTCTGAAATGAACATTCGCTGCCTAAATGATCTTCAATAGACGTGTTTGTTCACTTTGCTACAGTCAGGGACAGCAGCTCTGTGCCCTGTGCCACACACCATGGCAGTCACACAAGGACAACCCATTCACACTCGGGACGTTTGTGGGCCTCAGAAATACAAACATCTGTAAAGGAGGTGCTGCCATGTGAGTATTTGTTCTTCTTGTGTGATATGAATTATTGCTAGGCGTCTACATGCTTTACAGCCTTCTGCAGGTCCTGCTACCCATTCTGCTACAGATCAAGTCTTTGTTGTCCACGTTTGCTCTGTTTTGGGACAGATTTTCATATTTTCTGACTATGACATGGCCAATGCCATGCTGTTTTGAATCTCATAAGCTGGCTCAGTTTGCATGTCAACAAATGCAAACACTAGGCAGAAGAAGACAATAATCCTCCTTCAAGGCAGCATGACAAAGACTCCCAGTTACTCCTGACAGAAAGAACCATGCTTCAATGAACAATGGTCTCTAGAAATGCTCCCCTGTTACGCTTCCTCTGCCCCTCCCTTTCCTTCTACTTCTTCCCAATTACAGCACAGCAAAAGGCCTCATGCCTTTGACACAGCTTAGTATTGAAAATACTAATCTATTTATGTCACATATCTATGTCACATAGATGCCTGCGTTGCATTGAAAGTCAATGTGATTTGATCTCATAATTCAATTCCTTTTGAAATGTTACCTTTGATAATCCCATGTATTTGATGAAAAATCCAGTTGTAAATATAATTTTGATGTAGTTGATAACCTAGACAACTAAATGTTATGATTTTCAGCAGTTGTATCATCATTTAAAGGCATTAGCAGATGTGGTTTTATAGCTGTATTTGTCTGACCATCCTCTCCCAGCCTGAACACATTGAAATCTTAGTCTTGTCTTTCAGAAAGCAAAGTATCCAAACAAGAGCATCAAGAAATGAAAATGAATGAGAAGGGCTTGAGACCGCTGTCATGGACAATGTCCCAAGTTCAGGTCATTTTGCAAAGTATGAAAATAACTTCCAAATATTATGTATAGGTACATACCCTTCTTAAGAATGTTCTGTGGTTTTTTTGTACTCCTAAGGTAAAGGGATCTGCTCAGTCTACCCTTGGTTTTTATTTTCATATTTTCATATTTATGTTCTTCCAGAAAAATTATTCACACAAAAATTATTCTGTTTTTAAAAATTGTATAGTTCACACTGTCAGAGTCATCATTGTGCTTTGATGCTAGGATATTCAAATCCTGTACTGAAACAGCTATGTAAGCTGACAAAAGTACCTTCTCTAGAACTTCTAAACAGAGCTGTACAAGCAGTAACTCTGTGCAGATAATTAAAGGATGTTTTTTGCAGAAAGCTTTTCTGCAATACAAAGCCACTCTGTATTTAGATATCCTAGGTAATCTTTGGTTTCTAGTAGATTTCCACTTTAATTGTTCATCTTTTCCCTTCCCATAGCACAATTTAATCATGTGCTCCGTCCTTTTAAAGTGACTGGGTGGAATTTTAAGTGGCAGCATACTAAAAAAGTAATTCAGCTGTGAAGCTGCTGTAATTCTGATGGTTTGGGTTCAACCCTATGTGAGAGCATTAATTAGCTTCAGTTCATGAAGTAGGCTCTCAATGACTGAATTTCTAGATTGATACTGTCTTTTAGAGTAGTTTTCATTCCTCATCTTAACAGTATGCCCCAGTGCTTTGTGGTGTTGGCAGCTAGTGGAGTTGAACTTACGCAGTAAGGTATGAATTACGTTTCCCTCCCACCCCCCTCAAATTTATTTTATTAGCAGCAAATTTTGAAAATGAATAGATCCTCTTTCTCCAATGAGCCTTGGATCTTTGTACACTACTTAACACCAAGTAAAAGAAATAGGATAAAATCAGCATAACAAAATGCCTTCTGTTGTATTCCTCCCATCACAACTACAAACATTCATGAATGTTTTCTGATTATTTTTGCAGGAGATGAACTGTTCTAAATTCTTCCTCCCCGAGCATTAATTTAATAGAAAATACTCTTGAATAGAATGAGAAGGAATGAATTTACTCTTGTAAACTGCATTATTGCAGACACAGCTTTAATGTACCTTTAAGCTGGGCGATAACCAAATACCATTAGTCTGGATGACTATGGAGCCAATAAGTGAGGCGATAAAGAGTCACGAGGAAGATTTCATGTCTGCCTATGTTAGAATTTATTTTAAGCTGTTAATGGAGAGTAGACATAAGAAATTACTGGGGCCCCCTTTGCAATGTTAGGAAATCCTCTAAGTACAAGGAAGGTGGCACAAATCCGAAAGCAAACAAATGTGGTATGGCCTCAAATGGTCATAAAGGGAACAGCTGCATCCCAGGAAACTGAAACAGAAGGTTACTTATTTACCTTGCCTCATTATTTTTATTGTGTATTCTTTACATTAAATGTTTAAAGAAGGACTTTAATACACTTTTTCTCATCTGTCCTACATGAAAATGAAATCCTGGCTTTCCTGGCAGCACAATGCAGTGCTATATGGTATTTAGTTGGATCCTGTTAACTGTATTTTCCTGTGTTCTTTACTTAGAATAGGATAAGGCTTGAGTCCAGCATCAAAATCTATATTCAAATATTTGATAATATTTCTTCGTTTCCTTTCTTACAAATATTACTTTTTGTTTGTTTTAAACCTATTTTATCACAAAAATCACTCATTGTCTGCCAGAGGATCTACCTTTCATGTGAATATCTCATAGAATTCTAAGAGTAAACAGGTATATGTTATACTTGTCCTAAGAATCAAAACACTTGCCTTTCAAACCATGCTGCTCAATACATAATGTTAACCATTGCCACTAAAACAGAAAATAATTCAATTCAGTTTTATGTTCAGTCAGAAAGCTCACTGATATTTTTAAGGGTCATGTCAAATATATGTAGTGCATTTTATGGGAGAGGAAGATTGCTGTAACAGTTCAAGCTACAGTTCAAGTCCTGAAAGGCTGTGGTTTAATCCTTGTTCTGCCATTCTTTCGAGAGCTTGAGGCAAATAATTTAACATTTCTATGTCTCAGTTTCCTATCTAAAACTGGAAGTAATACATTTTCCACCTTTCAAAGATACTATGAGAAAACATATATTCAAAGCATTTTGAACCCCAAAGGGACCACTGCACCTTTCACCTTCAATACTTAAATAGCAGCATCCAGTAATTTGAATCCAGTTACTGAGCTTCACTTCAGCTTAACTGAGCCTTACATGTGTCTGGCTAGCATAGATCTTCCAGAGCAGCATGCAGGCCTAAATTTTCTCCACATGAAGGTACTTGTATGCTGTTATAGAGTAATTTCTTAATCTGGTTTTTGATGTGCTGAACTGATTGAGCCCTTTAATTGCAAGGTATTTTCTGAAGTCATTGAATATGTTTGTGACTCTTTTCTCTACTCTAATTTCTTAACATCCTAAGATGTACAACAGAACAATCTACAATATACCAGTAGTAGTCTCATCCCTCCTATGTACAAAGGAGCAATTAGCTTTTTTGCTGCATTTTACCAAGTATGTGTGATGAGATATTTGTCTAGTAAAGGTTCAATTTATTCTCCAATGTCACAAATTTACAAGGTCCAGCTGTCTCTGGAGTCAAAAGTCTCTTCTAATTTAGCACAAACTTCCCTGTGGAGTCATTTTTTGTCTCATTTGAACAAAGCTCTCAAGATACAGACTGAGCTTTCAGCATGTGTCTAACCCCTTGAAAAAAATGTCACATTTTATATGCTTCCAACTAAGCATAAGCACAAATGCTCTGCCTAGTGTAGTAACATTAATAGTGAAGTAACATTAATAATATAATATATATTATATATATGGATATAGTTATATTCATCACCAAAAAGGTGTATCCCCAGTTAGAAAAGTTGTTATTCATGGCTATCTACATATATAGCAATACGACAATCAGCAAATAGTAAAGCACTGGCTATGTCATTATATACAAGTCAGAGAGTTTGAAGTGATTTTTTTTTTCCTTTAAAGTTCGGTTCAATATTCACAATCTGAGCCAAATTCTACTGTCTTCATCTTGGCAAAAAACTAGTTAATATTGTTGTCTGGACTCCAAAGGTCTGATTCTGCAGAATGTCAAATAGGTACGGGGAGGTGTTGGGTTTGTTTCATTTAAACCATATTCAGTTCCGCACCTCCTAGCATCAGACCATTTTTAAAGCATTTTCGGGCTCCTTTATGAATGCACAGTGTTAAAGAAGGATGATGTACATGCTCAGATAGATACAGGGTGACTATCATGTGTGATTATGCTTGGTATCTCTTACTATAGATATATCTTTGTGTCCTGGGTCAAATAAGATGAAGTATGAATTAAATTTAGAAATACTTTAATAATATATATATGGAGAGAAATAAGAACTTTACTGGGAGAAAGGAAAAAAATCAATATAACAAATATATATATATGTTTGAACAGCAACAATAACAGTATATATAAAAAAACCAAACCAATGGAACAATGACAACTGTAGACAAGTGGGAAAATAAACATGCCCCAGGAGGGTGCCTAGTTCAAGGGAAAACCAGGGCACCTCCAGGACTCCAGGGGCAGGGGAATAAGGTGTAGGGTAGGGAAACCAGTGGAGTACAGCCAGTGATCCTTTCCCGAAATGTCCNAAAAGGAGAAAACCACTCTCCATGCCATATGCCTTGCCAGGAAGGGGAGATAAGACACAGGATCCTCCATTGTTTGTCAGGTGAAAAGGAGAAAGCCCCTCCCCTGGCCGCATTCCTTTCAGGGGAGGGAAAGGGAGATAAAAAGAGAAACCTATTGTCTATTCCAGTAAAAAAGGAGAAAAGTTTTACAATGGAACAAAAAGGCATTCCCCATGACACTTTGTAATGCCAACCACATAATAAAGTACTCGATGTACATTCCTGTCAGTGAAATTGTACTTAGGCATGTTTGCATGACATGAAGTCCTGTTCAGTCATATCTATCTGTTCTCCCCCTGATTTGTCTTTGAAACAGCTTCTGTATTGACCAGTATCATAGCATGCATTTGTTTGTTTCATCCTCAAACCTTTGATATTGCACACAAAGTTGTCCAACTGTGCCTCTTAACTATCCTCCTCTTGCAAGCATGGTAAGGAATCTAAAAAATCGTGATCTTGCATGGCTAAGTCTGCATTGGTATGCATTTTGCATAGCCCTCTGATTTTCCTTAGCAGCACACAAACTCAGAAAATTGCATGGATATTTTACTAATATTAGTGTGCAAATGGTGGCCATTCTTCAATCTAAACATTTTTATCTAAATGGAATGTAATTGTATAGTAATGTATAATTAATGAGGGTGATGTGTTGCAGGTTGATTATGTGCCTGTGACCTTTTGAATTTGAAGTTTGTCTTTCATTTTTTTTACCTTGATGAATTCCTAGAAACATGAGAATAAATACATCATCCTTATAACAGTAAGAGGGAATTGTGTGTGTGAGATCTAAAGCAGATAGGTATCTGCAAATTTCTTGAATGCATCCACGCATCCATCTGTGTGTTAACTTGAGCTTGTGCCTGTCCATGTCTTGGCTTACAAGGTCCCGTTTAATTCAGGGGTTTTTTTTACAATAATGATTTTTGTGAGGGGTTTTTCATCCTTAGACAGCAGCAGGAAGAAAAATTTCGGGTTTGTGTGGAGAACCTATTCCAAGCAAGGGCACAGGAGATTCAATGTTTAAGGCAGCAATGATGGAGAATTGTCAACAGTAGGCTGAAGACGAGGAATTCTGTCTCAGAGGACACTCTGGTATCTGCCCTCTCCCCTGCTTATTTGCATATATCCACAAAATAAAATGTTCAGATCTACATATTCATAATTTGGGCAGAATGAAAAAAGGCAAGAGGTGTCTCCAAACCCACAATTTTTTTGCCTAATAGAAGCTGTAAGACCGCTGAAAATTAGGTCTGTTATTAGAGTGTATAAGTGCAATCTTATCTGTGTACCTTAAGGCAAGCTTGACTGTAAGTTGTCTTTCATATTCAGAATTACTGTACCAGAGAAACAGTCTCTAGACAAGAATCAAGACAGTCCGGTAGTTTAATAGCTGAATAATAGAGATCAGCCTTCAGGACCCAGCCTTGAGCCTGACATCAGTCTTCTGTGCATGAGCTTCAAAGGAAACCATATTTAGTCCTCGAGGATAGTAAAAAGATTGTTTGAAGTTAGTAAAGCATGTGTGTAAGTATTGACAGGCCCAGGGCTTTTATCCTCAATGAATATAAATGTCTTACCATGTTAGAAGTCATTATTGTTTAGAAATAATAGATGCAAATATTTGAAGCAGATAGCCTTTGAAATATGCTGGTTTGAGTGGTTCATTATACTATACAACTTCTGTTTCCTTCTATGTATTCTGAAAGGATACTAATATATCTTTTAAAGAGTTTGAGCTTTTTTGTCCTTTCCCACTTCTGAAAGGAGAAAAAGTGTGTTTCCATGTCAACTAACACGTTTGTTCCCATATATTAAGACCATTGTGTAACAGAAGTTTTTCACTGAAAGATATGACTTGTTGAAGGACAAGTAGATTCCTGTAAAATAGACTTAACTGGTCAGAGTTTTAAAATGTAAATCATCAACCCACTCTCATTTGTCTATATTGTGTTAGTAGACGCTCTGGGAAAAATGTGTCTGCAGCTTTAATGAAATGAACACCCAATTTTATTCTGCAGAAATGCAGAATTTCTTGGACAATTACATGATCACACAGGAGCAACTGGAGTTGCTGCTGCAGAACAGATAATCTCACTGAGGGGAGAAAGCCTCAGCTCAACCAGGTTCCAGCACTGGGAAGTTTTATACCACCAAGTCCTTAGTAGGGTGCCCTCCACCTTGTAAGTGGTCACCAAGGTGACTTCACACTTGGTACTCGATTGCCTGAGAAGTCTCAGGAGACGAGATGAAGGCTACAGACAATTTTCCTCTGCTGCGCACATTATTGCCCTTCCCAGCCCATCACCTGCTCTGCTGCTTTGACCTTTTGGGTGTGCATTCCTCATTACTTGGCTGACTATGCATGTTCCATTTAAGCTTTTGGTATTTTTAGGGTGAACTAGGTGGCAGCACTGTCACTTGTTTCTTTTTTTCTATTCTCTGTTCCTGAAGAAATTCAGATGATTTTCCTCAAGGAGGAAAAAAAGTCACTGAAATCATTGACCAGTTGAGATTATAAATCTACCATGTCACTTAGTTTATTACTTTTCTGGACCAACTAAGCTGCCTTTAAGGCAGTTTTTTTAAAATCTCCTGCTAATCAGGAGCATGGTCTCTTTCTTGCAGTTAACAGTATTTCCTCTAAACCATTTGATTATACCTAAAAGCAGGAAAGAAGCAGGAGAGTCTTTGTAATGGTGATGATATGGCACATGCACCATATGATGGATCTTCTGTTAAGAGTGGCAGTTTCTATTTATTAAATATAAACTAAGGAACAAACTTACTTAAATAATTTCTACAACATACAACTTGGGAGAAGAAGAGAGGGGAAGGCCTGAACATATAAACCCATGCATTTCAATTTACAGTTACTAGTGAATAAACTTAAATTATCAGAACACAACTTCAGTCATTATAATACCACTCTATTTATTAAGAGCCAAAGTAATTAATCTGTATATTTATGATTCTTGTCTATGATTAGTTTTCTGTCACAGGATATGGTGAGTCTGTGCTGTTATGACTATATTTTATTTAATAATATTTTCCTACACAGTGCTGAACACTTCCTGCTGAAGCAGCTGAATGGACAAATCCGTGAAGATATCTTTCATTTTCTCTGACAGTGAATGATGTTTCCATATATAAACATAATAATAGAGTCATTACACATGCACTCACATTATCATAGCTGCTGTGTGCTCAGTGTTATTCAAAACAAGGCAGGAAGCCAAATCTTCCTAGTTCCCATTTTGATTCAAATTGTATTTGTAATAACGGGATTTTCATTCAACCTAAATGCAGTTTCATCCTACTCCAACAAACCTTCCCACTTTTTTTTTTTTAGTATTATTATTTTTTCTTTATTCTGGGTCACTCAGTCTTGATACAAGTGAAATTCTCCTCTGGTGGTGATAACAGCAGTGCTACTCAATGAACTATAACAGGAGCTCTAAATGCATCTCCTGTAGCATACCACAGTGATTTACAAAAGTGGGAATAAATCAAAGCAGTGAAGAGATGCCATGTTGAGCCAGAAGCTAAATGTTACATCTTGTTGCATGAGGCTGGGGGGAGAACATATCCTGTTTTTCTGGCAGCACAATATCTTTGTGCTTGTTACCTCCGATCCAACCCCATTAAAACAATAATTCAGAATCTGCAGGAAATTGTCACCTCTTTCTTTCATGCAATGGCAGCTGGTATTGGTGCCTACACACATTTCTCATTTCCTTCAAGATTTTCAACACACATAAAAAAAGAAGCTTAATTTATATTAGAAAATGTGTCAGCTTACCCTGAGGCTCAGCACAGGCACCAAGGGAAAAAATAAAAGATAAATGCCTCTAGGTGAACTGGCAGAGGCTCTAATTCTCTCCTCACTCTACTGCTACACAGTATGCACTGCATTAATCATTTCACATAGGCAGGCATTTAAAAAAACTTCAACAATTTTCAAACAAAGATGCATTCCCCTAAACTTAATAATAATGCAGCTATATCTTGTAGAACAATCTCAGTTCACATGTATTGTATGTCCTAATACAAAATGAATAAAATAATATTGGAGTGTTCTGTCACATAATTTTTATTGTTCTGTTTCTTTTGTCTATGCAGTTATATCCCCTCTAGTGGGCATTTTTGTGTCTATGGGTAAGTATACATACATAATGTTGTCATTTGTTTTATTCAGGTGCTGACATATGCAGGATGTTTTCTACCTCCTATTTTTATAGTGTGGCTGGATAAATGCATTATGTGATCCTAGTGAACTCTTATGCCTCAGACCAACTCGAATAGAGTTTTTCTTTATCTTTCTGTGCTGGCATATAGGGAAATATTTTTCTCCCTTTTGTAGCTTATGGGAATGTTTGCATCATGGGGAGGGAATGGATGACCAACAGCCAAATGGTGGAAAGGGTTGGTCAGTAAAATGTGCAGGATGATGTGAACAGGAGAGATGTCACAACCAACAAAATAGTGCAGAAGGAGGCCTACTCCAAGGGTATCCACACAAACAAGTAAGTACCTACAGAAAACCAGGGTAGGAGAAGCTGTAACACCTCTTCTGGAAAACCATGTGACTGGACACCAATCTGAAGTGCACTACCACACTAACATACAGAGAGAACACAGGAGGAGTTTGATGCTTATAAGTATCCCATGTAATATGGTCCTAGAGAGAAAAAGGAGTTCAGGAGGACTGGAGGATTTTCAAGAATCACCTTGAAGTTTAAAAATGATTCATCTTGGATTAAGTCAAGAAGAGGTGGTAGGAGGCCTGTATGGTTGAAGAATCCTTTGTGACAGAACTGACACAAAATGAGGCACACAAGAGACGGAAGAAAGGGAAGGTGTTACAGGTAATATAGGGACATTGTGCATTCAAGGATGGGATCAGGGAAGCCAAAGACCATTGGGAGTTTAATCTGGTGAGGGAAGTGAAGGGTAAGAAGAAAAGCTGCTATGCATTAGTGAATACCAAAAGGAAGACTAGGAATATGTTGGTTTGCTGCTGAATGGAGTGGGGAACCTGGTGCCCAAGGTCATGGAGAAAGGTAGGCGTACTCAATGCCTTTTTCACATCAGTCTTTACAGGTAAGGCTGACGTTCAGAGATCACTTGCTTCTGAGGCAAGTGGGAAGATCTGAAGCAAATCATACTTATCCTCAGTATGGGTAAAGTAAAGGAAGTTTCTTCCTTCTCGGTGAAGGAAGATCAGGTTAGGGAGATTTTAAACAAGTCCATGGAAACTGTTGGGATTCATCCACAAGCGCTGAGGGAGCTGGCCATTCTCCTTTATTTTTGAATAGTCATGGTGATGAGAGGAAGTTCCTGAGGAGCTTTTTCACAGAAGGAAAGAGTGATCTCTCAGTGGAATGGTCTGCCCAGGGAGGTGGTGGAGTTGCCATCCCTGGAGGTGTTTACGAAAAGGCTGGATGAGGAACTCAGTGACATGGCCTAAATGATGGAAGGCTCGGATGGATGGAGTGTTGGTGCCCATGGCTCCAGGGTTGTGGGTTCGATCTCTGGGTGGACGTTTGCTTGGGAGTTGGACTAGATGATCCTTATGGGTCCCTTCCAACTTGGAATAACCTGTGAACTTGTGACTGGAAGAATTCAAATGTTGCTCCTCTTTTCACAGAATCAGCTCTGAGCAAGAGGTTTGGAATAGATGCCAGGGGCACCTTCTTACTTCATTCACTCTATCATGAACTTTTTTCCACAGTTTCAGTTGCATGTCTCATGAAATCCATTTGCTGAGTGGAAAAATTTCTGGAGTGTCAGTGTATTCAACTTAAGTACATATTAACCTATGACTTGCACAGCCTCTAGTGCTGTGGAAAGTTTGCAGATTATACCAAGTTGGGGGCAAATGTTGAACTGCCAGAGGGTAGGAGGGCCCTTCAGAGGGACCTTGACAGGCTAGAGAGATGGGCAGACTCCAATAATATGAGATTCAACAAGTCTAAGTACCAGGTTCTTCACTTAGGACATAACAACTCTATGCATTGCTATCGGCTAGGGGATGAGTGGCTGGAGAGTGGTGAAATGGAGAGGGATTTAGGAGTAATGATTGACAGGAAACTCAAGATGAGCCAGCAGTGTGCCCAGGTGGCTAAGAGGGCCAATGGCATCCTGGCCTGTATTAGGAACAGTGTGGTCAGTCAGACTAGGGAAGTTATCCTTCCCCTGTACTTGGTGCTGGTTTGACCACATCTTGAGTACTGTGTCCAGTTCTGGGCTCCCCAGTTTAAGAAGGATGTTGAGCTGCTTGAGAGGGTCCAGAGAAGGGCAACAAGGATGGTGAAAGGACTGGAGGACAAGCCCTATGGGAAGCGGCTACGGGAACTGGATTTGTTCAGCCTGGATAAGAGCAGACTCAGAGGCGGCCCAATTGCTGTTTACGACTACCTGAGGGGAGGTTGCAGTCGGGTGGGTGTGAATCTCTTCTCTTAGGTTGACAACACCAGAACAAGAGGACATATCCTCGAACTATGCCAAGGGAGGTTTAGGCTGGATGTTAGGAAGAGGTTTTTCACAGAGGGAGTGATCTCTCAGTGGAATGGTCTGCCCAGGGAGGTGGTGGAGTCGCCATCCCTGGAGGTGTTTAAGAGAAGACTCGATGAGGAGCTCAGTGACATGGTCTAGATGGTGGGAGGCTTGGATGGATGGAGCGTGGTGCCCCTGGTTCCACGCTTGTGGGTCTGATCCCTGAGTGGGTGTTCGCTTGGGAGTTGGACTAGATGATCCTGTGAGTCCCTTCCAACTCAGAATAACCTGTAACCTGTGAAATGACAAGTTTAAATGGTGCTTAGTTTGGTAAAGGAAATGAATTTATTGCACTGTGTGTATATAAATAGTATTGCTGTGGCACAAAAGCTGATGTGCATATAGATGTGTGTGCAGTAGGAGACTATTGGAGTGTAAAATCATAAAACTAGGAAGGAAAATGCTTTCAATGGGCATGATTTAAACAACAGGAATGTATCACCTGTGATCGTACACAACAGTGAAGTACAGTTCTAAGTGTCCATTTTGCTCATGCCTTTTCTTCAAAGGTTATTGGTTTGTGCTTGTTTTCACACAGGTGTAGAGGGATTCACAGCATCATTAAGTCAGCAATGGAGAATTGGCCTTTCAGTGAAGGAAACGCTAAGGAAGGGGTTCAAATCTTTAGTTGGCATAGGATGGCATTTTTCTACTGAAGTCCATTCACCTATTTCAATTTACAACTCTTAATATCTGCCCTGAATGCTGCAGAATTAGTAGTGGACAGGAGAAGGTAAGAAAAAAAATTACACACTTAGGTAATACTTATTGTATTGTTAAGAAGTACAATCTAGAAACTTTCTTTGTTGTAGTGAAACTGAACTCTTCTCGGATCAACTGACGAATATGAGTTGCATGTCTTTTGCAGGATCTTAGAAAGAGTCTTGGGTCCACAGAAGAATACACCAATACTGCTGCTGAAATTGCAATAACAACAAAAATGTGAGAGTTGCAAGGTAAATAGATAAACTCTGACTTTTGCTTGCCTCCGGCTTTGCATCTTTTGAAATGGCTTTTTGAGAAATACATTTGGAAAATGTTGTGTTCCTGTATACACTGTGTTTTGTACTGTATAATTTTTGTTACTATATTTCAGTATAATTATTTTAATACTTTAGTGTTTGTTATGTCTTATTATATTATTTATTAGGATTGCTGTATTAAAGGTCACAAAGTATTTTAAATGGTAGCTTTTTGAGTGTGATCTTCAAAGCCTTTTCTAATCAGGGAAGCAAACTCACTGCTTGCGCTGAAAATTTTAAATGCTATTTTTCCAGCTGAATTAATTTTTTCCCCCTAAAATACACAAACTGCTCAGCTACTTCACAGTTGTCTTTGTTCCCTGCCCCTCTCTATTTTATCACTTTTCTCCCTACAATTTTTAAATGGCTGATTTAATAACAATTTTGTAAATAGGTATTTCTTATACAATAAGAACATGGCAAATTGTGTTCATATCGGCACAAGTATTATAGGGAGCTAGTAGCCTGCTGCAAACTGCGTAAAGGGTTTGCTGCCAAGTACACTACACATATTGTTTTAAAACATATATGCAGACACCAATTCACACACTTACTGTGCTACTGGGCAAAGCTCAATCTACATAAACGTAGTGCAATTGACAAGTGAAACGTGGGTTTCAGAAAATTAAATCCTCTAAAGAAAGGGCTGTAGATAAGATTTTTATGCCCGAGCCATAGTCCCCAGAAGTAGTAACCCTATTGCTCTGCTGCTCAATTGTGCTAAATTTAACCTGAAGTCAGTTTGTAAAAGCCTATTGTTCCTTTCCACAGTAGAAACGCTTCAGTTTCTTTGTCACTTGAATCTTATATAACTCAGAGCACGAATAGGTAGGGTAAAAAAATCCTTATTTCATGCAAGGTTTTCTTTAAAAGTTCAACATTGACCACAAACATGGGCATCTTGGTTCAGAAGCAAATGCAGATTTTTCTGTCAGCTTAACACTAGTTTTCTAAGGAAATATTTCAAGATCCAGTATAGAAAGTTAACGCCCATCTCCCCCTTGAGCAACAGAAAACCATTTTTTATCTCATGTATACTTAACAAAAATAACTAACAAAAAGTTATGGTTCAGCTGTAACTTTAAAAGCTTTGTTTATGCAGTAGAATCCCTATGAAAGGTCTTTCAAAAGTCATATTTTCTATTCTTGGCCTTTTTATGGTTTTAATATTTCACATTTTCTGATTGTATTTATTTTGACCTCCGTCAAGTGGTTTCTCTATTACTGTTATTTTTGCAATTTTATGGTATTCTTGTAGCTTACTATTTTCTCTTTGATCTCCCTTTCAGCTTTTTCTTGGGTCTTTTTCATCTTTCAAAAAAAGTTTTCTCCTTTTTCTTTTCGTATCTGTCTCCCAAGTGCAAGCTTTTATTTTGCATTAGCAGGTAAATGTTTGGAAATCATAAAGAGTCACAAAGGTTCTGGAATTTTCTGCTGCTGAACACAAAATGTTTCAAATTCTTGCTTCAAAGGCTTTCAGGAACAAAGAAGCTTTTCTCAGACCACTAGCAAATCCACCAAGTTCAAATGAACTGTCTTTGCCAGCAGAGATGAACTAATAACAGAATAGCATAGTCTTGCAAGAGTAGCCAAATATGTTAGGGGAACAAACATATCCTTGACATCATAAGAAAAAAAATCACAGTTTATCTCTTTAATAACCATCTTCAAGGGAAATTAATGCTACTTTGTCCTTTGTGCAGAACAGTAATTGGATTGTGTGTTTCAATTATATCTGGACAAAGGCCAGGATATTGAAATACTTCTAAATATTAGATTTTCTTGTCCAAAAATTAGATTTTATTGGCATTCTCTTTCCGAGATTTCTTCATTAAAAGCTTCATTAAGCATAGATCTTCTTTCCACACAGCAAAAAAGAAGAAATTATTTTAAAAGGGTCATTTAGAAAGGTTTACTCTCCCCTCCTCCCACTGTTTATGCTGAGAGAAGAGTTACCTAACAAGGTTAGAAGCCAAGCCTGCCTTACCTAGGATGATTTTCAGCTAGTTGCTTGAACTCATTGTCCCAGTTCGGCCTTCCATAACGGGTTTTCTGTCTCAAACCAGTAATTACATCCACGTTGTTATCACAATGTAGGGCTATGTGAGTAGCCTAAAGATAATAATTACAAGATAATGATTTTAGAGTCAACAACATACTCCAAGCAAGAGAAGAAAGCAAAATGCTGTGCAAAGGAATCTGTGTAATTACCAAACTTAGGAGAGCAGAGGCAAGTAAGGTGAGGTGAAGTGAGGCAACGCAAGGAGAGCAGAGAGAATGGGAGGAGTATTCAAGAGTTCACAGTATCACTAGAACTGTAAAAAGCACTTCCAAAGTACTCAGACCTCAGGAAGAGCTCAGTTTCTTGATATGAAATATTTGAAATTAGTTGGGATTAAATACCTGTCTTTACTGACTGGGGCCTAGTGCCTCAATCACTTTTACAGGCAGGTAACCTCCTGGTAATTTCTAAACATCTTCTCAGCTTTAATATGTCACCCTACACTTCCCGCATTGCAGTCCTTAAAGTGACAGTCACCATTTTCTGACTGAGTGTGAGTTTAGGAAAGAGAGCAAAGTTTACAATAACAGAGTTTGATAATAGAAGTTTGAAATTACATGGACTGTAAGTAAGTCCACAGCATTCTGCTGCTTATGGAAATGACTGTGGATGTATCATCTCAGAAGGGGTAAAAGGGGGATCCACTAGAGTGCCACAAAGATCGCTTGAGTTCTGGGGCATCTCTTACGAACAGAGACTGAAGGAGCTGGGCTTAGTCTAAAGAAGAGAAGACTGAGAGGAGATCTCATTAATGCATATAAACATTGCAAAGGCAGGTGCCAAGAAGGTGGTGCCAGACTCTTCAGTGGTGCCCAGCGACAGGGCAAGTGGCTATAAACTAAAATACAAGAAGTTCCAACTCAACAGGAGGAAGAAGTGCTTTACACTGACAGTAGAAGAATGCTGAAGCAAGCTGCTCAGGGAGGTCCTGGGGTCTCCCTGTCTGGAGAGGGCAAAAACCCATGTGGACTCATTCCTGTGTAACCTGCTGTGGGTGACCCTGCCATGGCTGGGGGATTGGACTAAATGAGCTCCAGAAGTCTCTTCCAACACTAAAAATTCTATGATTCTGCGTAAAACCCTGAATGCTTTGACCCGTCCCCTCAGGTAGAGGTAGGTGCAGAAAGTGAATCAGCTCAAGTGAAGCATTGAACAAAGCGAGCTGCACAGCTTCCTCTGCCAACAAAAAAAAAAAATCCTGCTTTTAATGGGCATTTACTGCCCTTCATCTTCTTATACTACACCTGTTACCATGCTGTCTGAGTATTTCCCAGGTGCATTTAAAAACAAAAACCACCATTGTTTCTAATCATACTGCTATTGTGTAGGAGTAATATGCTTGTTTCCAGTATAGGCTATCATTACTGTCACTATCAAGAAATTATCAGAGGAAGCTAAATTTAAAAATAGGCTTTGCATTTAGTTCATACCTTAGCATGAACTAGGCATCATTACCATCTTTTGCAGGAGTGGTTGCTGAAATTTAGATTTGTTTCCTGGGAATACAGTATATTTCTTCTGCAAATGAGTCTTCCATGTTCCCTACCAAGACAATTATTCATGTCAAGCACAGTCGTCACAAGAGGTCATGTTTCTATAAGGATAGCTGGTTCTTGTTGGTGTGGGACAATGTCTTTAAGGACTTAGAATAGTGTGAGAAAGAACTTAAAGTTATTTGGTGAGAGTGGGCAGTAGAAAAGTGTAGAATTTTTTAGTTGTTTGCAGCAAAATAGTGCCACTGAACAGATGAGCTATTTTTGTTTTCATTAAGTGGAACTTTCCCAGAATTTTCAGTGTTAGCCTTTGCTATAGCTCACAGCATTGAAATTGCCTAGGAATCTCAGGGGCATTTCAATGAGCAATAGGCTGAAACATGAGTGCTTGTGCGAGCAGAGACAGACATGTACCATATCTGATTGACCATCTGTTGCCAACATGGAATCTACAAAGAGCTCAAAGCATCGAACAAGCATGTCTAAGGAGTAAAACCTGTGAGTAATGGAGGGTGTACTAGGAGGTATAAATTGCTCATCGTTGTTGAGTTCAGCTCCACTTGACCACTGGTAACCTATATGGTGAGGCTGGGAAGGAACGCAGAGAATGTTGTTTTGGTTTTTTGCTAAGGAAGAAGTAAAGTAAAACATCATCCAAATATTACTGGTGCTGAAGGGCAAATTTTAAGGAGTGATGAACAGAAATTTACTAAAAACAAGTAAGTCCTGTAAGATGAGGGAAGTTTGTGGATGTTTGAAGATGAGGCTGTTAATGAGCACATTGCTCAGGACTTGTTCATGTAGGAGAAAGAGCCGCTGAAGAGCATTCATCTTCCTGTACAGCTCTTTAGAGTTGGGATGCTGAGGTTCTCCGGGAGCAAAAACAGTACCAGCATAAGCAGTGCTGACAGGAGTCTGGATGACGGGGTTGAAGAGATTAAGGGACTTCAAAAAAGTGCAGGGCACATGAGTGAAGAGAGACAGGTGCTCCAACAAGAACAATTATCTTCCTACATGATTCTGGCCTGATGTTTGCCCAAGGGGGAAGTGAGATGATGATAGTTGAGAGATGAGGACAGCTTTGTGTTTTGTTAGGTTCCTTAATAGCTTCTTTCATGGCAGGTTTTAGGTAATAGCCTATGATACTGCTATTGCAAAGTGGTGGTTTCTATAACTGCCTTAGACTTCACAATGGGAGTAGATTTTTCTGGATACAATTTTATGCACATACTTCCTTACTTGAAAGAAACTCTAAGGGAAGCAGAAAGAAACGAGGGAGAGGTTTGTATCAGCAGAGGCAGAAAAGAAAAAGGTCTGTGGAATTCGTATTTTTTCATCTCTACTGGATGAAAAATGATTAAACAGAGACAACAGGAAATAAAACAGTAGAGCAAAGACTTTCCTCTAAGAGTTTTTCTGGCAGGATCCTACCTCATAAGGGCATGAGTGATCCATTAAAAAAAAAAAGGGAGAGAGAAAATCAACATATTTGGGTTTAGGTAAAGACTAAAGGATTTGAATAATATTGACCCAGTTGAAGGATTAAGTGCTTGAGATGGGATGAACCAATTAAATTGTGAGATGGCAAATTTAAAGTCAATCAGAGAAAATGTCTTTTCAAACAACATGAATTAGACCACAGAGTTGGTTGCCAAAATGTTGTAAGCACAGCAGGTTTCAAAAGTGCACTGGATATATATGAGACAACAGAAGGTGTAGTAAATAATAAGGGCAAACAAAATGAACACTTTTTATACAAAAATGTGAGAAACTTATGAAAGACTGTTCCAAAGACATGGACAAAATGTCACTTTACAAGCTCCTGGAAGGCTCTGTCAACTGTTCTGTGAGACACCTGGTAATCACCTTCATGCAAGACAAGAATTGCTTGATTTCACCATTCCTATTTTCCTAAATATGAAATGCAAACAGACGGCTTTATGTCTTCATATTTACAGTTCTTTGCCTCTATGCTTCATCCATCATTCATTCACCTGTTCCTGTTCCATTTGTTACCATACTAGAAAAACAAGGTAACTCATAAGATCTTCATTATTACCTGACTTTCGTCCCAGCCAGTAAGAAATATGTGATAACTTAGAAAATCATTATTCCTTTTTTCAGACATTTTTGTTTCCAAATGGAACAGAAGATCAGCAAACCACTCAAATGCTGATGGGTCTCGGCAAATCCAGTAAAAATAAACCTGTCAGATAGAAGTAAGAGATTTAACAGAAAGAATATTTTCAATAAAACTCCCTAATGACTGGCTCAACTCATTAACCACATAGTGTGTGAGTCTTCTCCACTGTAAATTTAAACATAATTACACATCATTTTGATGATGTAGTTTCTGTCTTTTAAAAATTTCATTTTCCTCCTGAACAGTGAATGAATATATTAATGTGCTGGTGAAGATGAACAAGTGCTAGGCAATGAAGAGTGTATCCCACTGCCAGTGTATCTTAGCTTTGACTTATAATACCTAGCCCTTAATTTCTTGCAAATACAGTCATATCTCTGTATTTGCGGGTTTCGTGTCTCCGTGGGTCCACGTGACACGTTAAATCCATGAACAAGAGTGCACCATTAATATGGCAAATTATTTCCATAACTATAGCAACTTTACAATGCTGGAACACATCAGGGTCCCTTAGGGTGGCGGAGGCCTCAGGGTCAAAGGTTTTTCCCTTGAACTGCAACAGCTACGCTGGTCCCTGGGAACAGGAAGTCACCCATCGCATTCCAGGCATTGCAGCTGCCGGAGCGCTTTGCCTGGGACTGTGCATATGCATATCCGCTGGCAAGTCCTGGCTGGCTGCTGCAGCTGAAACAGGACCGCACAGTGCCAAGTGTTACAGTTTAAGATTTCCTCAGTCCTGGTGCAGGTGTGCAGCTGGCCCCGGCCACCTGCCATGGCGGTGTGGGACCACACCATCCTGCAGAACTATACACTCGTCCACAAATCACTGAATAAAAATGGTGGAAAAATTCTACGTGAATCACTGAAGACATGAATATGAAGGTGTGAAATACTGAGGTATGACTGTAACTTATTTCACATTTTGGATTTATTTAATTTTGGTTTCCTTCAGCACTGAAGCAAGGAATTGCTGATTCTTAAGACCTTATGTCATAGATTAACAGCTAATGTAGTCAGATACCCAATATAAAACAGGCAACAGAACGTCCCTACTCCTTTTCTTTTAATGTATTTGATGTTTTAACTGGAGCATGTAGTTCCTAGAGAAATATGAAACTTTAATTTTAAATTTGCCAAAGGTGTAAATTGAATCACAATCCCATGGGCACCATTCTGTTTGTTGAAATCCTCCTCTCTGTGAAAAATTAACACAGATTTTCTTATCAAGATTTCTCTAGTTTCATTTTTCATCTTATTTTATTGTCTGTTGTGTTGGAGAGCCTGTTAATGAAGTTTTGCTCACCATGTAGATCAAGTTATCCTATAATTCTCTCTATGGCAAACCAAACATTCCTGGTGTCTGTCACTGAAAGGCATCCTTTAATCATTCCTATAGCTTATTTCTGTCTATTCCTACTCTACTGCAGTCAATCACAAATATAGCAAAGAGTTTGGTTTTGGTTGGGTTTTTTTTCCCCTGAAGGAGATAATGCTTACATAGGGACTAAAATCTTTAAAACAAGATGGTTAGTCACCGTCTGTATGATGATGATAATTTCTATTTCAGGAGTCCTTCCTGTGGCATCATCAGCTGGAATCACAGAATCTCAGAATATGGTGAATTAGAAGGGACCCACAAGTATCATCAGGTCCAATCCTTAGCCCTGCAGAGGACCATTCCAACAAGTCACACCATGTGATTGAGAACATTGTCCAAATGCTTCTTGAACTCTGTCAGACTTGGCGCTGTGACCACTTCCCTGTTCTAGTGCCCAAACATCCTCTGGCGGAAGAACTTTTTCCTGATATTGAACCTAAACCGCCCCTGAAAAAGGGGAAGGTGAGTCAGGGTGTGTTTAAGGAAGTTGTGAAGTTGTGCAGGAGAAAAACCAGAGAGGCAAAAGCTCAGATGGAACTCAACCTAGCTGTTTCTGTCAAGGACAATAAGAAATGTTTCTGTAAGTACATCGACAGTAAAAAAAAGGCTGCAACAACCTTCACTTCTTATTGGATCCAGAGGGTAACATAGTAACCAAAGATGAGGAAAAAGCAGAAATACTTCATACCTACTTTGCCTCTGTTTTTAACAGTAAGACAGACTGCCTGCAGGACAACTGGACCAGCAGGGTCATGGAAGGAGTTGGGTGCAGTATAACCCCCTTGTAATCCGAGAGGAGGTAGTCAGAGACTTGCCGAGTGGCTTGAATCCTCATAAGTCCATGGGACCAGATGGGATCCATTCGAGGGTGATGAAAGAACTAGCAGATGAACTCACCAAGCCACTCTGCATAATTTACCAACAGTCCTG